>OU898279.1:16364652-16446612 GCA_918026665.1 Diabrotica balteata | reverse complement strand
ATAGCCAAACACATAAAAAAGAAAGGAATAACACCAGCTTTCCGAACAAATAACAACCTAGGCAAATATATCAAAAACAACAAGAGCCAAAATAAAAAACACTTAAACAGTGGTGTGTATAAACTTAAATGTGGCGACTGCCCAAAAACTTACATCAGTCAAACTGGTAGAAACTTTAATAAACGAATAGCAGAACGTAAAATTTCAATAATAGAAAAACAGATTATACATACGCACTTCACCTTCTAGATCACAATCGTTCTTTTAACGACGAATTTAAAATTCTTCACATTCAAAATAAAGGCCTTAAGCTATCGTTGTTAGAATCTATGGAAATCAACAAATTAAAAAACACAGATATAATTCTGAATGACCAACTTGAGACAAACAATTCTCCCCTCCTCAACCTATTTCATTAAAGACTATAAAGTGTAAACGCATGCCAAAAATAGATCACTTAAGAGATGCAATCAGCCGAAACAGCTGTAGTGATAAGAAGTTAAAATAAATTTTGTGGAAGTGTGAAAACAAAGTTTTCAGTGTTTTATTGTTACATTTTATTGTGTTGTTTAGGTAGATATTCTTGATCGTCTTGATTATTCCTAGAGGTATCTCTCTTGCATACAATAAGTGGATCACATATGTCTTTGTAAATTTGTAAAATTGATCTGTAATAATGTTTTTGTTTCCAAAGTTTGTCCTCATTATTACTATAATATCAGTTTAAATAGTCTCGTGAAGATAAAGTTACACCTTGAACTTCATTTTGGGGTATCTCATGAAAGTAATTATGCAAAAAATCTCATCGGAATATTTTTCTGAACGAACCCGAGCTTTTTGCCTTGTCTAGACGACTTCCGAAAATACGTTGTGAGCTAAAATAATTACCAACGTTTATTGGTATATGGTACTTAAAGAAGAAAAAAAGATTATATCGTCCAGTATTTAAAGGATAAATCCAAATAATTTCTCAAATAAGTTTGTTATTGTGTTTAACTTTTACAGTAGATGAAGTTCTTAACAATGTTCTTCACCTTATCTAAAAAATGTTTCCATATAACACCTGCTTTAACAAGAAACCATAAAGGAAATAAAAATGCATTTACACAATTATTTCTAATTTAATAAAATATATCATTAAAAATGTATTTGCGTTTATTAAATTTATTTAAATAAAATAATTGTGTAGATGATTTAGGTAGATATCTGCTGAACCTTGCGAGTGGACATAAAAAGAGTTGGTAGTACATTAAAAACTTTAAAAAAGTATTGAGATGAGCTGATTGCAGTAAAAGTTTCTCTCGAGAACGTCTTATAAAATGTGTTCTGCAGACAATTCAACATTCTGGCTTAGTTTGTGGGAATAAATTGTTACTGCATCAGCCATTTTATTTTGTAAATCTTATAAGCCCTTGATAGTATTCAATAATATTTGAATGAACACTCACATCGTAAAATGCAAAACATTTAATCAAAGATAAGGATTTAACCTACTTATATATTACTCATATTATTTGTGTATGAAATCACTACCGTGTTGTTGACTATTCTCTCAGAGGATAAATTAACAATGGTCTCATTTAGCGTAAATACAAAAATTAATATACCATGGCCTTCCAATACCTACCAATTATATAGTACCCACCTAATACAGGTCCTTAACTATATAATTAGATACAAAGTGAGTCTTGAAATATTACCTCAAATTGTAATGAACAGTATATTTGTTAGAAGCCAAAAATAGTAACATTTTATTTTATATTATTGAAAGGGATACTACTGTATATAACGTGATACTGGATAATACTGTATAATATCTAAGCGAAGATAGAAGAAAAACGGGACATCGGAAGAAAGAAATACTCATGGCTTAAAAACATAAGGGATTGGACAAACCTCGATATACATGCACTCTTTAGAGCCACACAAGATCGATAGGAGTATGCCAGAATTGTCGCCAACATCCACTAATAGATAGAGCACCGTAAAAAGAAGAAG
This sequence comes from Diabrotica balteata, assembly GCA_918026665.1. Taxonomy (NCBI): domain Eukaryota; kingdom Metazoa; phylum Arthropoda; class Insecta; order Coleoptera; family Chrysomelidae; genus Diabrotica; species Diabrotica balteata. The sequence continues at coordinate 16,444,614 of OU898279.1, read as the reverse complement.
TATAATAATGGGTCCAAGATAGATAGTGCTTGAGCAAAAGGCAAGTCTTCTTCTGGCGATAGTAATTATTATATTTGTTGAAAGCAAGATTAGAAATTTGGAAATATCAGATCCTGCAAAAGAAACACAAGGGCAGAAAAACTTATAGAGTTCCTGGAACAAAAAACATGTATGCTATGAATACCTTTTACAAGAAACCCAATAGAAAGTGGACCTAGATCGCTTTTAACAGAACTAACAAAAATGAACTAGAACTATTTTTTCTCGACTAACAAAAGAATATTGTGTTCACACGAGATTAAGCCACGATTGAATATAATAAAAATTAGATTTTTATATAAAAAATTTAAAGTTTCGATTTCTACTACGGAAATCGTTTACAAAAAAAATTATTTAATAATTTCGTTAAAAATAGAGTACAGCCGCCAAAGTTGTTGATGGGGTTATGTTTTAATAATTGAAGTTGACTTACTTGGCCACGGTGTTGTAGACAACAGCCATGTTTTGGCTGAAAAGATATGAGGGGAATTTTTTGCCCCAAGGAATTCCAAATTTTGAATAATATATGTGTTTCTGCATTATTTGTATATGCTTTAAGCGTTTGTGTGTGTGAGCGTTCGTGCATTGTGTTTGTGTGTTTTGTGTTGCATATGTATTGTGCAAAATTAACGATAATGTATTTCAGAGTTTCTAAATTCGATTTTGTTGGTACAGCAAAATATGGAATGTTAATGAATATATAGGGTTATAAGGGATAAAAAAATCAGTTAAATTGAAGTTTTTGTCTTTACATATTGATAAATTATATATTATCTTCGAGTTTAGGCAATGGTTTAAAGGATTTTTCTTGTTTGGCAGTTTTTAAAAACTTCTATAATTTAGACACCTTAAGAGTTAATCAGCAGTGCCATTAATTAGCAACTTGCCTCTTAATAATAAGACTTGTTGGAAGGAAACACGTCATAGGCATATTCCTAGACGTCCAGAAGGCATTTAATCAGGTCTAGCACACAGGCCTGATCGAAAAACTCCAAATTGCTGGACTGCCACTCCTTTCGTTAAACTAATCAATTACGATCTCTCTAATCAGACGATCAGGATCAAAGGATTACTCCACAAGCTGGAGTACCCCGGGCTCAATACTTGCACCAATATTATACACATTATACAACAGTGACATCCCCCGCCCACAGCAAGGATCGGTGTCCCTCCTACTTTTCGATGATGATACTATCCTCCTCACGTCACGATCTCACAGAGAGCGTGGACAACAACTGTCTGTATTCTATCGATCACAAAACTACCTCGACAGAGTCATCAGGTGGTGCAATAAATGAAGAGTGACCATAAATCCCTTCACAAAACAGGCCATTTTATTCAAATCCTCAAATTGTCGCGATGTCTAGGGCCGGATAACACTTTTAGGAGAAGACCTTATTCTCAAAAACTCGGTTTCCTACTTGGAAGTTCACTTTACTAGGACTCTAACTGAAAAACCAACGTTCAAGATACCCTAGATAGGATGAGAAAAAGGTTTAACCTCCTGAAGGTGTTGTCCGGTAAAATGGGGGAACTTTCAAAACCTATTGCACACCTAAAAAACATTCGTCAGACCTATCATCGAATACAAGACATGCGTCTATGTTTCTTTGAAGATCCATCTAATTAATGCCATAACGGCAACTGAAAGAAGAATCCTTAGATACTGCATGAGGAAGGACTGGTCGTATCCATCAGCACACATATATAATTCTGGCTAACATCGCACCAATTAAGGACAGAATCCTATTCCTTAGCAGGAAGTATATCCTAAGAACCATAGCAGGCTCGAACAACGGAGCAAAACAAATATTAAAAAACTTTGATGATATACAAGGCAAATATTAAACACAGTATTAATTAAATCTTGCCCAATTACTTTCGATCACTAGATCATCGCAGGGACATTTCGTCAGTTGTGGCCTATCCGACAAGAGCAGAATGTCAAAAATGTAAAATGGGACATAACAATACACTACACAAAGACAAACAAACACTTTGAAATTTTTGAAGAATGGCTAAGCTACATGGTATATAGAAGCCGGAGACAGAATGTCAGAATGACAGATTCTGAAAAACACGCGGAAAAGCTTCAATAATATCTATGACACAGGTAATATCTTAAAAGATTGGCTAGTTTCAGAATTTATTACGTTACCAAAAAAACAGGGAGCAAAAAAGTGCGGAGAATATTGGCTGATAAGTCTAATAAGCCATACACTAAAACATTTTTTTTTAATTATACATCGCAGAATATACAAGCTATGCTAGGAGAAAATACAAGACACATAATTTGGATTCGTGAAAGGCGTAGGTATGAGAGATGCACTGTTTAGTCTACAGGTATTATTTCAAAGATGCGGAGATATGACTTGCTATATCTACACCTGCTTTGTGGACTACCAAAAAGTATTTAATACAGTTCAACACCGAAAAATGATGGATGTTCTAGCAAAAACCCAAATAGATAAAAAAGACCGGCGTATAATACAAAATATACATTTCCAGACAACTGAAGGCCTTCCCTTCTTCTTCTTTGTTGTGGTATGTAATTTAAAGCTTTATTTGGCCATCTATTTTCATTCATTCACTTCATGTGACCATACCACACTAGTTGTCTCATTTCAATTCTGTCGACACTAGAATATACAGTATTTGTCCTCCTTCTAATATCTTCATTCCTGATATGATCTTTTTGGATACACCACAACGCTCTCCTTAGAAAATCCATTTCTACTACTTCGATATTCTTTTTATGTGATCTGCCAAACTTCTGTCCCATAAGTCATAATATGTTCTACCAAGGATCGATAAATTGTCAATTTCGTTTCTTGTTTAATCTCTTTAGACCATAGTAGAGAGTTTAGAATGTTAATCGCTTTTTGTCCGTTCTTCCGTTCTGTTTTCGATGTCTCTTTTGGTAGTCGACTTCTTTAGATATTATAGATTCGAGATATTTATATTCCTCGCATGTTTTGTATTTCCAATTTCTAATTCTGGATCTTCTTCATCATCTCCTATTTTAAGATACTCTGTCTTTGACATATTCATATTGAGGTCCCATTTTTCATATTGTGTCTTTAGTATTCTAAACATGTAGTCCAAATTTTCTTCATCATTCGCTACAACTACCTGATCATCTGCGAAAAATAAAGTTGTTAGACATTTACCATCGCCTATGTCTCTTCCCATTCCGGATACTTGGTTCCTCCAGTGCTCTAGCGATGATTGAATATATATTTTAAACAAGGTCGGATATAAACAACATCCTTGTTTAAGCCCCTTTGTTATTGGAAAGGATTCAGATATACCTAATTCTTTTTTAACGACACTTCTTGCATTTTTGTATATATTTGCGATAACATCCACATACTCTCTTCTAAAACCTACTTTCGTCAATGTTTGAAACAGTTTTTTTCAAAGGTACCATATCATATGCCTTCTCTAAATCTACAAGCAATAGGTGGGTAGATACATTCCTTGCCTTCCGTTTTTCGATTACCTGCTGCAGAACGAATATACCATCAGTGCACGATCTTCCTCCAAAATCCATTTTGTTCTTCTATGTCTTCGTATTCTGATTCTATTCTTTCTTTTATTTTTCGACCGTACCACTTCCCCACTGAGCTGATAACAGTTATTTCCCTATAATTAGAGCATTTGCGTTTATCCCCTTTCTTGAATATTGAGCTGATGTATACAACATTCCACTCATCAGGTATATTTTGTCCTTTTGAGCATTTTTTAAATAGTTGAACCAACATCTTATGTAATATGGTCCATACTTAACCAACTCAATTGGGATGTCTCCAGGTCCTCTTGCTTTACCCTTTTTTCGATCTTTTGAGGGCATCGTTTAACTCTCCGGTTGTTATCTCAATTTATTGTTTACACAAAATGTATGGTTGTTATTAATACAAAATTTATACTGGAACCAATTAGCCACACTAAGAACAAATCTTGTAGATGAACCAATGGAAGCGATCCAGATTTTGCGAGGCATTAGACAAGGATGTGTACTTTACCCATATTATTCAACCTATATTTAGAGGAAATATTTAGTGAGGCCTTGCAAAATTGCAAACATAGAATCCTTTTAAATGAATCTTTATAAATTAACTAAAAAAAGCGTACATCCAAATAGAGAAATTAAGATTAAAATTCATATTTGAAAAATTATTTACATTATTACTCCTTGCAATTTACTGCTGGATACTGACGTCAAACCGAAAATACAACATACTTCATTAATATACTAAATGAGATTTTAAATAAACAGTAATATAGAACTGACGAACACAAAATGCGTCAATCAAATACATCGTTTGCTTAGAAATAAACAATTGCACCATCTTCTAAAATGTGTTCTCTAGCGGAGGTGGTACCGTAGAAGAAAATCGGAGAAATAAAATAATAATGAAGATGCAAAAATCGTTGTCTCTATGAACCTCATTATTATTTGTAACAACAGTCAACATAATAAAAATATTTCTTTTTGCCGTATTAGCCAGCATTAAAAATAAACAGACATTGCTAAGAGAAAAATATTGATAAATCCTTATACACCACACCTTATTCATCGTTATGTAGTTTTCAAAGTGTAAAAACAATTCCACTAAGAGTTGTCGCAGATTTGTCTAATAATATACTGGAATAATAAACCCAACTAGTGAGGTCAGTCAAGGTCTCACGCATTGCAGTACTTCATAGAACAATTTCAATTTGCATTATCTACTTATTAAAAACGTAACAAAGTTTTTCGTACAATCGTAAAACGGTAACTGGGAATTACCGTGCACAGGTATTTAATGTAAATGTATAAATATTAAAATCTTCCGTAAACTATGATACAGCGAATGTTGTCGATTAAAGCTAACGACTAATTCAATTTTCAAACAAACTAGACAAGAATAGTATTCCAGGCATTATTTTTTATGTAACAGCTCTGCGAGAAAAACGCAAAAAATTATTCAAAAATATTAAGATTAAAGGGAACTCACTGGGTAATACCAACTACGTCAAAGATTATGCCCTTTTAAGCCAAAAGGGAATATCTCAAATTTTTGTTATTTTCTATTGTTTTCACTTTAGTGTAGCTAGGTACTAACCGGAACATAGTACTTAGCAAAAAATCCCTATCTCAACTTAAAACAGGCTAAAAACGCTAAAAAAAAGGCACATCTCAATAAATTGTTCAAATCGGAAGCCAAAAATTCATATCTCAAGTTACTTAGCGAATAGGATCTATAGCATTTTTCATATAAAAATGCTTGCACGTCATTCAAGATGTACGTCAGAACCTCACAGCGTTGCCAAAACATCAGAATAGTTAGTAAGTGACGAATTTTTAAAATGTCAACTATTTGTCAAACTATTATATCAACAGTAAATACACTTAGTTTTAAGACTACTGCCACACAAGAAAATAAATAGGAAAACATTTTAATACAACATTATATATTCTAAATTTTAAACCTATCTCTTTTACTTTTAGGGCTTAAATAGTAAAAACGTCCCGCCATTATTTCTTGTTTAAAATAATCTATCTTAAATTAAAGTTTATCAGCTTTCTACATACTATTTAGTTTTTTTTTATAATGCACAATTAAATTACACAACAATAATTAGTTTTTAAAGGTATTAATCTAAATTTAATATGAATTTATAAATGCAATTTATTAATATATATTATATTATGATCAAATTGTGTAAGAAAACAAAACATTAACAAAATTGTTACTCTAAAAAAGCGCAACAATTTATACACTTTAAGTTTAAGTCACTGTAAGTCCATCTATTCACCAAGAGAGAAGATTATTGTCCTCAATGTTCACGATGCTCTGGTTTCTCAGAATTCCACAAACACTGTTCCCAACAAAGTCAAAAGTTGTGCCAACATGACTGGCGTAGGGGAGTCAACTATATATAGGTTCCTATCTGAAAGAAAAAAACACGATATAGCTAACCCAAACACAAATGAACACTTAAAGAGAGGGAAAAAGCCTATTGAAATTGATGAATTTGCCAAAAATGGCATTTGAAGTAAAATTCATGGATTTTTTTTTTTTCAAAAAAGAAATACCAAACCTAAACAAAATTTTACAAGAAGTTAGAGACTACCCGGATTTGCCTCATATCGGACGAACTAAATTGTGGCAAGTTTTAAAAGAATTAAATTTCCGGTAAATTTGAAATGAAGTGAATTTAAAAAAAAATCACTTTTGCTTGGCCGGGAGGAGATAATATGTTGGAGAAGAAATTATCTAAGATCCATACGAAAATTTCGGGCAGATAAAAATATATTAAGCTCCAGGCAAGCATAAAATACTATCACGAGAAGATGACAGCTGATGTTTTCGAAGAGTATTTTGAGCAGATGATTGAACACATACCACCAAATTCAATTATTATTAGTAGAAAGACTTCCAACGACTGCGTGGAAGAAACATAATATTCTTGACTGGCTGCGGAATAAGTATCCTGCCTTACGAAGATTGAATGGTAAAAGCAGAACTTTTAAAAATTCAAGTCCATTCAAGTCAATTCAATTCTAAATTCAAGAAATACGTAGTTGACAGAATGGCGGAGAGGCGAAACATCACAGTCCTCAGACTTCCACCCTACCACTGCAAAATAAATCCAATTGAACTCACTTGGACACAAATGAAAAGTTATGTGGCTAGAAAAAATACGTCATATAAAATACAAGCTGTACGTGAATTGTTATATGAGTCTTTACAATATATTACAGAACACAACTGGAAAGATGCAGTAAGACATGTAATAGAAGAAGAACAAAAAATGTGGGATCTTGATAACATAATTAATGCGACCGTAGAGACACAACCGCTAATTATTAACCCCCAAGACGACTCGGATTCCGAATTTGATCCTTTTTATTTTGAATTTGAATAGTTTTCTAATCCTAATTATATAACGTAAGTAATAGTATTTGTAATCGTAAGGTATTAAAGGAAAAAAGGCGCAAAATGTCGCCTGTCAAAATGTTCAATGTGTTTTAGATGTATCCATTTTTTTTCAAATCCTGAGAAAACTAAAAGCATTTTTGAAAAATTTAAAGGCAGAATGAAATATTATTAGAATAAATAAAAAGTTTCTTTTGAATGCAATATTTTCAATTAAAAATTATACTATATTTTCTCTTATTTTCACCCCTGTTACATAACATATTAAAATAAACATTGTAGAAGTTTTCAGGGACTTTCTGCCCCCAGTAACAATGTAATCTTTCATTCTGCGTTCAAATTATTCAAAAATATTTATTAATTTTCTCAGGATTCGAAAATAATGGATACATTTAAAACACATTGAAAATTTTACCAGGCGAACATTTGGCGCCTTTCTTCTTAATTAAATAAATGTATCTTTTACAAATGGCAAAAAACTTTTTATTTTTGAATAAAATAAAGAAGTTTTATTAAAACAAAAATACAATTTACATAAATACAATTTAAAAAAAGATATTTATTTCGTTCAAATAAATGTTTCAATCATATACTCTACGATACTGGTTGGTCATCTGTAACCAAAATACTTCGTTATCGGATTATAAGGCTGACTGCTGTATTGTATTCCTTCACGTACAAGGTGGGTTAGTCGAAAACATCTTAAATAGTCAGTTTCAGGTTGGTTTTTACTATTATATCGTATTAACCTATCCTTTCAATATTTCAGTTCTCTAATTAGGGTTAAACTTGTAGTGATCTATCGACAAATCGTAAAACCGATCATAATCTTTTGCATATTTTGTTTATTACATATTGTTTGCATCAAATTGATCACAAGCAGTTGCTCATGTATATGTACCTATATTAAAAACCTATATTAAAAACCTAGAAATAAAAATTTATCTAACAAATTATCAACTTTCTGCATGAATTGTTCTGTAACTAGAATTATAGAAGCGCTAAACTATTACATTTTATTGAATCTATTATTATATATTTAAATAGATTAATTATCGAGTAACTTAGAAATAACAATTTTTCTATTTAACCATATACTAAATAATTGATTAACATTATTCCATAAACCGCAAGTGAATATGTAAATCGTATATTTCACAGAATCAGCATGTTATCCTTTCTCCCGACAGAGGTGTAGAAGAATGTGCCTACGTAGCCCGCAACGACCTATTTATGGATTAATCACCCCTTATTTTCAATTTTAAATTAATCGCTATACTATTAAATCTATATATCGTGGAGTGAATTAAATACGCAGTGGCTTAGGAATTACAATTTTACAAAGGTAGTTACTATTTTTTATTTATTTTTTTTTTATTAAATTTGCAAACTTACAATCTGCTATTAGTAAATGTGAGTATTGCAAATACATGAGAAGAGAAATTATCCACTGATAACACTCCCAATACTAACACTAACAAATGAAATTAATGTAAGATTATAATTTGAAAATAAAATTGGAATGAAAATTAAAATTGAAATTAGTGAAAAAAGTTTGTTGACCGCTGTCTTTTCAATCTTCGTTTCACTTCTGGGGTCGTATTTTTGAATGTGTTCGAATTTATTTGCATGCGATTAGTTCGAACGAAAAAAATATCGTGCACGAACGTAAAAGCGTATTTTCGAACGCAATTCGAAAGTTTTAATTCGCATCTTTTTCGCAAAAGAAGAGGTAGAGGTGACAGGCGACATTTATTTGACTGACAAGTTTATTTTACTTGTTGCAGCAGACTTGAAGTTTTTTAGTTTTTTTTGTGATTTGCTCAATTTTCTACACAGTGTTAACGTGTTTTGGCTTGTGTTTTCGTACTTATCTGTTTTCTCTGTTTCCAATATGGACAAAGAAAATAAAAATTCCATGTTCGGAGGATTTGTATCTTCCGAACAAAAAAAAAAAGAATTGAATAGATTTTATGGAAGAAAATAGATTAGAAAACCTGCAAAAAAATTATTGTAGGTAAATAATTTTATTACTCTCTATGTAAAATACTTGGCCCGGATGCTTATTCTTAAGGAACAAAGCGGAGGGTGCTTTAGGGAACATTTTCACAGTATACCTATGTCGAATTAAAAATATTTGTTATAAAGTCGAGTCCAATGATATTTCGTCCGTCGGCAAAGTCAAACAGATAATATTTGTATGTTATGAAATTCGAGTAACCGATATCCAGGGACGTATCGCGATATTCGTTTTTTTCATCGACACAAATTTTTTGATACAAGTATTAAATCATAACATAACAATGTGTAATGTGTATATTATAGTCAAAGAGCAGAAAATCTGATTTTGGAAAAACAAGCAAAACGTTATATTTCTTTGTTTTTTAAATGGTTAAAAGTGAAACGCAAAAAAATTATCACTCTACCACCCTGTCGGAAAAAATACTAGCTGATACAACGGCATCTACTATAGGGCTTTTTAACGCTTCCTATTTGTTTCAGGCACTGTTATGGGTCATACAATTTTAAGATATCTATGTCATACGTCTTTTGTATGTACAGTTATTGGTATATACTATATACCAATAACGTATGATGTAGATATATTAAAATTATACGACATATCATAAGTGTCTGAAATATATGAGAACCGTTGAAAATCCCCATTAGCGTTTAACGATGACGTACATAGACGAAACTGTGGAAAAGTATTTTACATTTAAGAAAATATTGTTTTAAACAAAGTTAGCAATTTATAATGAAAAACCGAGTTGTTTTAACTGAAATAATCATCATGTTAGCGTACCTTTTCTAAAATATTTCTCCTGCAGGCGAGCTCTCATCATCGTCACTATCCACCAGATTAATAATAAGTTGTCCACTGTTTGAAAATAATTGTCCTAGTCTTCTGTACTCATTTTCTACTTTCACTACACGGTTTACTGCTTTTTTCCAGTCGGCACTTGTAATCTCTGATAGTTCATGTCGAATTAAATCGACCACTTTCGCGTCAAATTTTGGAAAACTATTCTTCCTCCGAATCCGTTTTTTTATTTGTCCCCAAATAAGTTCGATAGGATTGAATATACAAAAATAAGGTGGTAACCTCAAAACATTATGGCCATGTTGTATTGCAATAGTGTCCAGTATATATTGTTTCTTATAAGTTTTAGTACGAAGTACTTCAAGTAACTGTTTCTTATTATAGTTGTCTTCAAAATACAAATCATTTTCTGTGAGGAAATCTTTTAGTTCCTGTTTTGAAGATGAACTGTTGGGAATTTTTTTGAGAAGCCTTGAGTGGTAACTAGCATTGTCCATAACTATCACACTGCCCGGTGTTATATTGGGAAGTAATGTATTTTTAAACCACTCTTCGAATATAGTAGAATTCATATTCTGATGATAATCTACACTACATTTTTCTATTTTTTTTCCACAAAGCATTAACCCATTTGGCACCCAACCATTTGAAGATCCACAGTGCACAATAATCATCCGAGAACCTTTATTCGGAGGTACTCCTTTTAACTGGCACCGAAGTGAACCATCAGTCCAACCCTTACTAGCGGTATCATGCGTGTCATACCATGTCTCGTCTAAATAATATATAGTCCGCTGTTGGTCTCGATATTCTTGAATTTTTTTTAAATAATCTAAACGCCAGTGTACTATCCTCTTACTTTCCATAATAGCCACCCGTTTATCAACGATTTTGTATTTGAACCCAAGTTTTTTCAGCCTCCTACGTAAAGTGGTTTTAGGGCAGCTCCTTCCCATCGCAACAAGCTTGGTGTATATAATATCAATTGTTGGTATTACATTTTTTTTGTATTCCTCGTAAACCAAATTCCTTAAACATTTAGCAGTCACGATATTAATTTGTTTAGGTTTTCCAGCATCCGATCTTCTTTTTCTCTTTTTAACACCACTTTTCACGATGTCGCGCATAGTAGAATACGGAATTCCGGTTAGAAAGGCTGCTTTTCTTATAATACTAGCCTTTACAACTATTTTCAGGATCATTTTGAAGATTTTTGTAAACGTTCATACAAATGCTCTTAGATTGTTCATTCAAAACAATTCTTTTCTTTGGAAGTCTTAAACACTTTTCTACAGTTACAGTCTCAGTGTCATTGTTTTTTGTATCACTTACACTTAAAAGATTGTTGACTACTATACTTTCTCTACTACTACTTGGGTTCTCTTGCTCCCATGCACGAAAAACTGTAGGCGATTTTTCCCATGGTCTAAACATTTTCTTTATAAACAAATAAACAGTTTCAAAAAAACAAACAACAAAAAATACTAAAATTATTATATCTAATCACAATGAAATTTCAACACAACTTAAAATTAAAGCAATGCACAATGCACATCTATAAAAAGCTAGTTGTGAAGATACAACTAAACTAAAAATTTACAAGTCCTGTCCCTTAGATAAGGCACATGCCGGTATTTTTACAACAGGATTGCAACGTCGTAAATCAATCCGTTTAAAACTTGAAAATTGATACTTGGGCATTAGTACAGTTAAAATTGTTAGACGGTTATATTTATACGAAATATTAAGCAATATAATTGAAACTTTTTTCTACTTTTAAGGATAAAAAAGCAAGTTCATTAGCGGAAGGTAATTCAAAATTATACTGCACATTATATTTGAAGCATTATTTGGTCAAAACATCTCATTTTTGGTAGTCAAAAAAAAATATTAAATGCATATAATAATTTGTCTGGACTAAAGGTGGTAAACTATGATCTGGAAGTTATATTTTTGTTTGAATTTGCCGACGGACGATAGAAAGTCGGTGCTAACTATACTTACCTTTCTCGGTATGCTCAATGCAGATGCCCTAGATGGAGGTACCAAGTGGGGCTCCAAAAGTTCTATTACTTCCTCTGCCAGAGGCTTTGTTAAACGGTATAATTTTACAAATTGTTTGTCTGATAAGGTTCAGAGGGTTTAAAAATGCATGGTATAACTCTATTCTCTACATTCGCTAACAATTCTGCATCTTCTAAGGCATTTAAAACATTTCTTTCAATTAAAAAAATTAGGCCGGCCATCTCACTTATGTAAACAATTAAAAAACCAAACTAAATGCAAAAGTCAGAAATGTCCAAACTCCGTGTGTTTACCGCTATTCGAATGGGGAATACCCACTCGAGCAGTCGTGTACGAAAATCGTCGTATACGATGCGTTTCGAAATCAACTCGAAAATACGAATCATCGATTTTCGTTCGAAATTCATCATCTTTCGCATACGACTTCCGTTCGAACGGTTTCGAAAATACGGGCCCTGGTCGAAGGTGTAGTTGTCTTGCTTCCTCGTTGGGGTGGGTTGGCAGAGGTTCTAAATAATTTCTTGTTAGTCTGCTGATTTCGTCTCCAACGAACGGTATACCAGAGTCATCATGCCGTGTTTTGTTACTAACGTACCACGGCGCGTTGAAAATCATCCTGAGTATTTTGGATTGGATTCTCTGAATGATTTTGGTATTAGAAGGCTTTGCACAGCCTAATAGTTACACTCCATAGAGGCTTTATTAAGCACTTATACAAGAGAAGTTTATTATCTGTAGATAACTGTGATTTTTGGTCTAGAAGCTAATTCATTTGACGTATTCTCATGTAAATTTGGATATTTATTTGCCAAGATATGTGCTTTCCAAGTGAGTTTTCGATTGAGTATCATTCCCAACTATTTGACTCCTGTTTTTAGGTAGAAATATTTTACTAGACTTACTACGTTTAACTTTGATTTTCCATCTATTCATCCAGTCTTGTAGTAGGTTCAGGTGTATTTGAAGGTTTCCTGATGCTACTTGGGGGGTTATCATCGATGGATATTATGGCGGTGTCATCTGCGAACATGGCTACTGTAGTCGTATTTGTTGTTGGGGTATCAGCAGTGATATGAGGTACAGGAGAGGACAAAGAACACTTCTAATTTTATGGGATAGTAATGAGAGGTTTGTGTAAGGAATCTGACTTGAAAGTGGCGTTCTGTTAGGTATTATTTTAAGAGTAGATAGTGAGGAGTGATGAAGGATGACTTAAGTTTATACAGGAGGTCATGCCAAACACGGTCGAAGGCTTGTTCTATGTGCAAGAAGGCAGTAGTGCAAATTGTTTTTCTTCGAGGCATATATTGATATTTTTAATAATCCTATGGCATTGTTGTAGAGTTGAATGGCTTCGCGGGAACCAAACTGGTGTGTTGGGGATTACTGAATTAATTCTAATATCTTCTGAGATATTTCTAAGATTTCTGACATTATTGGAAGAAAGCTAATTGGTCTATATGAAGTAGTAATATTTGGCGGTTTATTATGTTTTACTAATCATAAATATTTGTGTGAACTTTCAATTAATCGGGTAGAAGGCTAACCTTATGATACTATTATTTATCATTCTTAGTAGGACAATTGCTTTTCTCGGTAATTTTTTTAATATTAGCCCGGTGATCATGTCGAAGCCTGGTGCTTTGCAGTTTTGTGTCGAGAAATTTGTTCCTTCATATTACATATTAGGAGTAAAGCTTTTGATTGGAGCATCATGGATATGAAGTGCCTAAAAATTGTTTAACTTGTTGTTTGTTAGTATTGTTATTAAGTTCAGGTGCTATAAAACGTGTGAGATATGTGCAGTAAAGATTGATGCCTTTTCTCGTTCAGTTTTTCACCAGGTTCCAGCGGTTTTCCCTTAGAGGTGGTATGTGCTGTCTAGGCCTCTTGAATAATTTCGTTACTTTTCAGATACTGTGGTCTTCTTTTGATAGGCTGTTGATGAATAGTTCAAATGTATCATTCCTCGCCTCTTGTAAAACAGTTTTAAGTTGCTGTGTTAATCTATTATATTTATTTTTATCTATAGGATTGTGGCTTCTTTGTCATATGCGCCTGGCTCTTCTTTTTGTGCAACAAGACGTTTTATACCATGTGGTCCATATGTATGGAATAAATTAATTTTTAGCGTTATTATGTACTATGTGAAAAAAACCTGAAACAGGTCGATTTTTATTCTTAAATTGACAATTTACAGTATGAAGATAATATCCCCCTCCAGTACCCCTTTGAATTATAAGCACCCCCACGAAAATTTTAAATAGTAAAGGGGGTCGTGTAGCACCTTGTTAGAAAGGGATTTTAGTCCTCTGTTCATCAATGTTAAGTTTTTTGAGTTTGTGCAATTATAACTTACAAAATTAATTTTTACACTATTAAATTAAATGTTCAACTTGACCACTATCATTCATTTCTTGACAATAACCGAGGCGATTTTGGAATTCTCATACAACATTTTGTATGAACTCGGTAGTTATTTTGTTAATTTCTTCCGTTATCCCAACTTTTATATCAGCAATATTGCTGGTCTATTAAAATATACTTTAGAAAAAATCAGGTATTTTCGTATCTGATCTGCTAAACATTAGGGAAAAACTTAGTTAAAAATTACTAAAGATAATAAAATATTAGTCAAAAAGCCAAATAAACAATTGATATGAATCTAGTAGGCTGCTGTCATTTTGGTATTTAAGGTTACTAGAAGACGTGAGTATATATATTTGTGCGCGTATTAAATTTAATTATGGCTCATTCGTCCCGAGACTAAAAAAGTGGACATTTTAACTATGATTGGTTGTGTTAATAAAACAAGACTTCAAAAGGTTTGTCAAATGTTAATAATGAATACCCTGGTCAACAAGTTTCCTAGTCTAGAGTTAGCACAATTGCAAAGAACTTTCATTATACTGGACATGTAAAGAATATTGAAAAACCAGATAGAAATAATAAATTTATTAATTAAAAAAGTTAGATGTACTTCTAGAGATTGAGGAGAAATCCGCGTAAGACAACTTGAGAACTTGCCGCCATCAATGATGTAAGTAAATCATCTATTTTGAGAGTTTTACATCAAGAAAAATACCACCCTTACAGAGTTCAGTTGGTTCAGAAGTTAAACGAAGATGATCCTGATAGAAGGCAAGAATTCTGTCAAATGGTGATGGACACAATGAACGCAGATTTTCAGTTAAAAAACAAAATAGTTTTTTTTCTGATTGAGCGACGTTTCATTTAAACGGAACGGAACTATAGATATTGGAGCAGAGAAAATCTTCACTGAGTGTGTGAGACTCACACGCAATATCCTAAAAAATTAACGATTGGGCTGGTATTATTAACATAAAGTTATTGGTCCTTATTTTTTTGAGGGCGAAGTTGATGATGAGGTTTATCTAGATTTTTTGATTAACTTTTTAGTGTCTACATTACGAAGATTTTTTCCTAATGTTAATCATCCAAATTCGATAGATGGACCTTTTTACTACCAACAAGGTGGAGCTTTACCGTATTTTGTACTTATAATTAGAAATTATTTAAACGAGGTTTTTCCCAATAGGTGGACGGGAAGACGTTGAACAATCGAATGGCCGGCTAGATCCCCCGATTTGACTCCTCTCGATTACTTCTTATGGTTATTTAAAACCTAAAGTATAATTTACTAGACCAAACTGTATTACTGATTGAAAAGTTGGGATAACGGAAGAAATTAACAAAATAACTCCCGGAGTCGTACAAAATGTTGTACGAGAATTCCAAATTGCCTCGGGTATTGTCAAAAGTGAATAGGAGTCATTTTGAACATTTAATTTAATTGTAAAGTACATTGAAAAATACATTCTAAATATTATGTGACATTATTATCTTCATTCAACCTAAAGTTTTGTGGTAAAGATATTATCAAAGTTTTACATTTTAAAAATCAATTTTCTAGGTATAACATTGCACCAAACTTAAAAAACTTAACATTACTGAACAGAGGACTAAAATCCCTTTCTAACAAGGTGCTACACGACCCCCTTTGCTATTTAAAATTTTCGAGGGAGTGCTTGTAATTTAAAGGGGGTGCTGGAGGGGAATATTATTTTCATATTGCAAATTGTCAATTTAAGAATAAAAATCGACCTGTTTCAGGTTTTTTTCACATAGTACTTAATAACGCTAAAAATGAATTTATTCCATACATATGGACCGCATGGTATATACGGGTATGTTGGTGTGTCTTGGTTTTTTGTCATTCTGAGGGGTTGTAGCTATTTCGGCGGCTGCATGTATAGTTTGGGTGAGAAGAAGCACATCAATATCAATATCAACTGGTCGCTTTAATTTTTTATTTAAATTTAAATTTTTATTTATGCAAGACCCGAATACATTTCAGTTGGTCTTTGATGTTGTGAATGATGTTGTAGGGATATGCGGACGTTTTATAATTTGCGTAGATAGTGTTGCTAACTATTTTTTATGAAACCAAAAGATAATAGTTATCTAAAAACAAAGTAAAAAGAGGATTTCCTTCATTTTCTGATATGATAACAAAGGTGTATTATTATTAATGCGGAAATACGTAGAATTAAATTGACTACAATTTTATGCAATTATCAATTTCCTTGGACTTTTGTGACGAAGCCCTATTCTGGTGAAAGGTGTTTGGCAAATTTTTAAAATCTTACCGTGGTAGTATCTTAAAAATGCCTTTGATGCCAACTAATTTAAAGACAGATTCAAAATATTTATTCCTGCTGCTTTTGATTGACTCTTACAGTGAATTAAATATTTTGAAAAAATATTTTGCCAGAGAATCCACCTAGGTCAAAATTGTATGATTTATTGTATTTAGATTCTGCAAATGGTGTTGGAGTATCGTAACTTTATGTAAATATTAACCCTTAACTGGTCCAATACTGTAGCAGTAGCGTAACTGGTCTGGCGTAGTCTCCTAAAATACTGTTTCCAATATTGTAAAACAACACACAAAATAGTATATTACATAACGAGAGTTGTGAGAAGCGTATTACATGCGAGTAAAAAAGTTGCGCGCGAGCCGCGTAGCGGCGAGCGCAGTAATTTTACAAGCATGTAATAAGCTTTCAACTCAAGTTGCGTACTATACTTTTTCTACGATTATTTTCGTTTATAAAAATAAAAGTAAATTACCACTATATTTACACTGACAGATTAATAATTTTTAATCTGTCAAAATAACGTCTGTTAATTCGTTTCCATGGTAACTTGACCAACTGACTTACGAGGCTTCTGTGATATTCATCGAGCAAAAAGACAAAAAAGGAAATGTAAAGGTAGTGGGGGCAAAAATATTGTTAGACGGAAAGTGCCGTCTTGAGAGGCCAAATTAAACAGGAAAGAGAGTATTTCCTTGTTTAACAAATTAAATTTAGTTGGGTTATGTTAGTGTTTGTCCCAACTGTCACATGAAATCTTATTTGTATTGAAGTTTTTTAACAATTGTTTCATATTTTTTTAAACTTTGAGGGTATACAAGGCAACTCTCGAACACGGTGATTAATTTAATCTTGCCCAAGTACTTTCGATGATAGATCATCTTCAGGGGCAACTGAAATAAGCCAAGAAACGTTTTTTTATAAAAAAGGAAAATTAATTTACTTGGATAATAAACTCCAAGTTTATGGTTGAAAAAAAATTGTATATGTGATAAACGTTTATAGACTTACTTCGTCAGTTGTGGCCTATCCGACATAGTAGAATGTCATAAATGTAAAATTTGGAAATAACAATACAAAATACAATACACTAAGACAAACAAACACTTTAAAATTTTTAAGGAGAAGCTACATGTTGTATAGAAGCCGGAGACAGAATGGGCTCCCGGTCTGACGGAAATATAGAGATGACATGTGACAAATGACAGCTTGTGAAGGGCAGTTATGTGATCTGCACCTTTCAAAATTCTATGACACTAAGTATTGACCAAAGGTCCAACTGACACCACTATAGGAAATCAACTGATGAAATATAAAATTATATAAGTAGTATATTTTTTATGTAGATTGAATAATCCCAATCTCACACTCAAACCTGTCTATAATAATTAGCATGTTAGTTTGAGAGCAATTGAAGTTGACATAAAGTATGAATGTGAGAAAAGACTAACAATATATTAGACAGTGGATGGTTGACTACAATAAAATGGTCCACCAAGCGCTATCAGTACTGTAAAAAAGAAAAATCTGAATATGCAGTTAAATTACTAAAAGTTAAAATCAATCAAAGCAAATCAAAATTGAAGACAAAATATATAAATGGGTTATAGTCCACGTAGTTCAGTTGAATCCACAGTCAATGGAAGAACTTTAAAATTAATATTGAAATGATCAGTGCATGAAGTCTAAACAGTTGAGCTGGGTCCTCTACGAGGTAAAGCTGTAATAAAGTTTTTAAATATAGGATTAAATTTAGTACAATTAAATTAATTTGAGTATTAAGACAGTGAGAGTTTTCATTTGTTTCCCTGGTAATCTCCAAATCTTCCAATAAATCCAATTTAAGATAGTTTTTCTTTCTGCTAATGTCATGTAAGATAGATGAACCAGAATTGATGTTAAATTGTGGTTGCTGGATACTAAGTGTTGACCAAAACTTGAAGAATTTGGTCTTTTCAAATGTTCAGAGACTCTAGTGGATAACTTTCTGATGGTTCTCCCTACATAAGAGGCATCACAATCATCACATTTTAATTTGTAAATACCACTTTTATCAAGTGTATTCATCCTATCTTTGGTATTGATTAAGAACCAAACAGATCACGTTATACATGGAACGTCTAATCACCCAACATCAACATAAAATGGCTGCTTTCAACAGTTACATTCATCGGTTACTTAAATTTCCTCTTTCTGATGATAATTTTAATACAGAACTTAATACTCTTAAACAGATTGCTTTAATAATGGCTATGATCCCAACATTATATACAAAATTCTAAATAGAGCTAAACTAAAAATTGCAGAAAAGCTGGCATATTCTTTACAGTTTTTTTCAACCGACTACTTCAGATAACATCAGATATTTCTCCTTCACTTATATTAGTAGCATTTCCAATAAAATATCTAAACTTTTTACTTCTACAATTGATAACATCAAAATTTCCTTTAAATCACATAACACTTTAGGTTCCTTCTTAATCAATACCAAAGATAGGATGAATACACTTGATAAAAGTGGTATTTACAAATTAAAATGTGATGATTGTAATGCCTCTTATGTAGGGAGAACCATCAGAAAGTTATCCACTAGAGTCTCTGAATATTTGAAAAGACCAAATTCTTCAAGTTTTGGTCAACATTAGTATCCAGCAACCACAATTTTAACATCAATTCTGGTGCATCTATCTTACATGATACAAGCAGAAAGAAAAAATATCTTGAGTTAGATTTATTGGAAGATTTGGAGATTACAAGGGAAACAAATGAAAACTCTCACTGTCTTAATACTCAAATTAATTTAAATTGTACTAAATTTAATCCTATATTTAAAAACTTTATTACAGCTTCACCTCGTAGAGGACCCAGCTCGACTGTTTAGACTTCATGCACTGAGCATTTCAATATTAATTTTAAAGTTCTTCCATTGACTGTGGATTCAATTGAACTACGTGGACTATAACCCATTTATATATTTTGTGTTCAATTTTGATTTTAACTTTTAGTAATTTAACTGCATACTCAGATTTTTCTTTTTTACAGATACTGATAGCGCTTGGTGGACCATTTTATTGTAGTCAACCATCCACTGTCTAATATATTGTTAGTCTTTTTCTTACATTCATACTTTATGTCAACTTCAATTGCTCTCAAACTAACATCCTAATTATTATAGACAGGTTTGAGTGTGAGATTGGGATTATTCAATCTACATAAAAAATATATACTTATATAATTTTATATTTCATCAGTTGATTTCCTATAGTGGTGTCAGTTGGACCTTTGGTCAATACTTAGTGTCATAGAATTTTGAAAGGTGCAGATCACATAACTGCCCTTCACAAGCTGTCATTTGTCACATGTCATCTCTATATTTCCGTCAGACCGGAAGCCCATTCTGTCTCCTGCTTCTATACAACATGTAGCTTCTCCTTCAAACTTTTAAAGTGTTTGTTTGTCTTAGTGTATTGTATTTTGTATTGTTATGTCCAAATTTTACATTTATGACATTCTACTATGTCGGATAGGCACAACTGACGAAGTAAGTCTATAAACGTTTATCATATATACAATTTTTTTCAACCATAAACTTGGAGTTTTTTATCCAAGTGAATTAATTTTCCTTTTTATAAAAAAAACGTTTCTTGGCTTATTTCAGATGCCCCTGAAGATGATCTATTGATCGAAAGTACTTGGGCAAGATTAAATTAATCACCGTGTTCGATAGTTGCCTTGTATACCCTCAAAGTTTAATTATTCGAACATTCAACCTTATATTGAATTGTTTCAGATTTAAGACTGTTACCGTTAATATTTAGTTAAAACTTTCTCGTCTAAGACACATTCGGAAAACTATTTTATAGCTACTGTTAATAAGGTCGGAAAATTTAAATTTGGCGCATTCGCATTTTCGGATATGTCCTCCAGCAGAGGCCACTTTTTTGGTCTCCTTTTCATAACGATTAGATTCCCTCTTTTGTTTTTTTGCTCGATGGTGATATTACACATTTTTTATAAAACTGAAGAGTAATTTTTTTTATTACGTGCTAGTCATTACGTGTCACTATCTGTTATGATGCATTTACTTAGCATCCAAATTGTAGGTAATATATAATTCACTAGTAAGAGAGTAGAAAAATATATTTTTTAATAAAATGAATGTTACTAATATACCCTAATATATTTGTATGAAATAAACGTATTAGATTTGAACATTATTTGTGTTAAGAAACAAATATTAAAATAAAACTGAAATCCTTACAAAAATTTGTGAAAAAGTACATAGTTTTGTAGTATAAAAAATCACATGAAAAAAGTGTATCGCTACATTCTTCAACCAGGAGCATTTTCTTCTTCCTGGACCTCTTCTTACTTCCACTTTCCCTTCCATTATAAGTCGTAGGAAGTTGTATTTTTCTTTTCTGTAAATATGTCCTAGATAACTCGTTTGCCTGTTTATTACAATATTTACGAGTTCTCAAAATCCCACATCTCAAAGGCTTCTATACGCCTCATACTTGTAATTCCGAGAGTCCATGTTTCCACTCCGTATAGCAATATGGAATAAATAAACGTTTTTACAATTGGTATAGGATATCCAACGATAACGTAGAGTTTATTAGGAATTTTTTCATTCGTTGAAATGCGGACCTAGCATATTCTATACGAGCACGTATTTCGACCTCGTGGTCAAGATCGTCTATTATTCAGCAACCAAGATACTGGAATCTTTGTACTGGTTCTATATGTTTGCTATAGATACAAATATTAATGTCGACATTTGGTGCACGTGTAACAGCCATTACTTTTGGTTTATTTGTGTTTATATTTAGACCCAAGCTATCTCCCTTTCTGGTTATGAAATTCAAAAGCCGTTGTAAATCCTCAGCACTGTCCGCAATAATGACAGTGTCGTCTGCGTATCTTAAGTTGTTTACGTATTTCCCTTTTCGATTTGTTATTTTTTCTTTAATATTTTCGAGGGGCATTTTGAAAGATCCTTTCTGAATATATATTAAATAACAGTGGAGAAAGTATAAAGCCCTGACGAACTGTTTTTTTTTATTTTCAATTCTTCTATCAGTCAATTGTCTATTTTGATCGACGCCGTTTGATCCCAATACAGTTTTTTATTAAGTGCTACAGTGTTATGGTCAATACCATGTTGTGTTGGGGTTTCTATGAGTTCTGTGTATTTTACTTGATCAAACGCTTTTTCGTAGTCGATAAAACAGAGAAACACGTCTTTTCGCTGATCGTGGCATTTTTGTAGTAATATCTCTGGAGATCAAATAATGCCTTACTTTTACCAAGCCCCATATGAAATCCAAATTGATTGTCGCTCAGGTTTCTGTCGCATTCTCTGTATATTCGTTGGAGTACATTTTTTAGTAAAATTTTCAGAAAATGGCTCATTAGGCTAAATTAATCTGAACTGTGAGCATATATTTGCTTTGTTTTTCTTGGGTATAGGTATAAATGTCGATCTAAGCTAGTCTTCTGGGAAGATTCCAGTGGTATATATTTTGTTAAATAGTAGTGTCTGGAGATTTTCTTCATTGATATGCTTTATCATCTCTACGTATATTTCATCTGGACCTGAGGCTTTTTGTGGCTTTGCCGTATTGGTTGTTTTTGTAACTTTCGATGTTAATATATCAAGTAGTGTTTCTTATACTACGAGTATATTCATTTGTGGTTCTGTTCTCTCGTCATCAAATAGATCTTTGATGTATTTTTCACACATATCTCCTACATTTTCTGGACTAAATACTATTTGATCCACTAAAGTTGTTGTAGTGATGTTTTTCTTCATATTTGTGATTTTCTTAATCTTTTTATATACGGTAAAGTAGTTATGCTTTTTTAGTAAATCTTCCAGTTCCTCACAGTTTCTGCTCATCCATTCTTCTGTAACTTTCCTGATTTTGTTTCGGATGATTCTCTGGGTTTCTTTATATTTTTCTTGATTGCGATTTTTGTAAGATCTCCTTATGTCCATCAGTTGTAGGACTTCTTCTGTCATCCATGTATTCTTTGTTTTTGCTGATGTTGTCTTGTAGTTGATCTCTTTGTATAGTTCTGTTTGTTGTTTTGAAGGTGTGCCAAATACTTTCTATTGTTTCTTCTGCTTCCGCAGGTACTTCACTAAAGTTTTCTTTAATCTTTCTACTCGAACATAAATTGCAAATCTTGCGTTTACTTAAATAAGAACCTCTGTCTGATTGTCCCCTTTATCTTCTTGAACTCCAAGTATCTGGCTAACTGTAATACGTAATTGACGTGGAATGTTCGTCATTATCATTCGTCTTTTCATTCTTGCACTAACTGCATAGCCAACTCCAAAGCAAAAACATACTTTCTTTGATTACTGGATTGTTTTTATAGCACTGATGCAGAATGTATGAATTTCCTACAGAAATATCCAATACACAAAAGAAATGTTAAGGGCATCTTCGGGTTCGACTGCTTGAGGTGCTTTTGGAGCATTTCTCATATAACGAATCTACACCTCCTTTTTTCTGATTATAATAAAAAATAATTTCTGGTTTATTAGTAGAGGTATTACTATAACATCTATTATGCATTGAAAAAATAAGTACTGTAGTCTTCTCCACTTTTCATACAAAAGAAACTAAGGTACATTCTTCCCTAAATCCATACATTGTTGATCTTTTATGTCTGTTTCTTTTGTGCACAAAAGATGGAGATATTTCAGCATTATTTTTTTTTTTTTATTCAGTGTGCCCACATAAGTCAAATTTTTCTTCCGCAAAATATCCACTAATTGAATAAAAGAATACCAATTATCAGCTATTATATTTCGGTAAAAACCTAATGCAAGGGAATTTAATGACCACCATATACTTAGCCTAATGAGTCTCACACTAAAATATTCTTAAAAATTATCCATTTAAGAATTTTCAGAAAAGTTGAACAAGACATCACTGAAACGCAATTTGGATTTAGGAATGTCATGGGTACACGAGAGCATTATTTGTGTAAAGATGTATGGATGTAAACCAACCACTCCATGTTTGATTTATTGATTACAATAAAGCGTTCGGTAAGGTCCGACACAACCGGCTTATACAGTTAGTTAAAGATAAATACATTGACAAAAAAGACTTTAAGAATAATAACTCATCTCTACTTTAACCAAACAGCAAAAGTCAGAATAGGCAAACACCTTTCGGAAGAAGTAGAGATAAAAGAGGCGTAAAGCAAGTTTTTGTTCAATCTACATTCGGAAGAAATAATTAAAAAATCACTCGAAAATGTAACAATTGGAATAAGAGTTAACAGCAGACCCATCAACAATATCAGATATGCCGATGATACTATACTAATTGCGGAGAATATATAAGATCTACAGACACTCTTGGATAATGTAGTAAATGCTAGTGAGGAATGCGGACTAACGCTTAATGCTAAAAAAACAAAATTTATAACAATTTCCCAAACACAACAACAAAACATTTTAAACTTAAGAGGGGTTTCAATAGAAAAAGTGAAAAAATACAGATATCTTCATACGATTATTAATGAAAATATCGAGTATACAGAAGAAATAAAAATGAGAATTGGACAAGCTAGAGCAACATTTAATAAGATGAGAAAAGTATTATGTAGTCGAGACCTTAGTTTGGAACTCAAAATAAGAATATTACGTTCATATGTGTTTTTGGTGCTGCTGTATGGGGTGGAGGTCTGGACCTTAAAGAAAGAGGTAAGCTATCGACTTGAAGCATTCGAGATGTGGACCTACCGAAGAATAATAAAAATAAGACGGGTAGACCGATTAACAAATGTTGAGGTCCTCAGAAAGATGACAAAGGAAATAGAAATCATGAATACGATTAAGACAAGAAAGTTACAGTATCTCGGCCACATTATGACAGGAGATAATTATGTGTTGCTTCAAACCATAATGCAGGGAAAGATACAGGGAAAACAAAGTATTGGAAGAAGACGCATCTCCTGGCTCGACAATCTGAGAAAGTGGTATAATTGCAGTTCCATCTACTTCTCCAGAGCTGCAACCTCAAAAGTAAAAATAGCTGTGATGATTACGAACCTCCTTAGGGGATATGGTACCTAAAGAAGAAGATATTTCAGTTGCTACCAAAAGGTTGTTCAGCTAAGCGCAACACAACTTGTGTAGACTTTAGAAGTGTTTTGTACTCGTCACTGATACCAAATCTATCTGAGACTTTTCCCCTGTAGATGTAAGCATTATGCAAATACCCATTACGTGCACACTATATTTCGAGTCTGTCTTTAGCCTGTTTGTTGTTCAAATATATTTTAAACCGGCATCTACCTCGAAAACTTACAAGCATTTCATCAAGTGTGGCAGATTGACGAAGTTCACATACACTTTAACAAATTTCTATGAAAGTATTGAATATAAATGAAAAATGCTGTTGGATCATCTTTTTTCCTTTCTTCCCTGTCTTCAGAATTGTCGAATTGGGTAGCAAGTGAAAGAATGGCATATCTTTTTTTGCTCATGACTGTTTTAAAGATTTCTCTTCCAGTTCCGTTTGTTGCAAATAAACGGTGTATTTTTTCGTGACTGGAATTAAACATGGCAGTGTAAACAGGTAGTCCCAAAAAGGCTCGTAACTCAACAACATCTATTTCCCTAAGAAGATGAATAGAACTAGCAGAATATTTCTCACTTAATGTTCTTAATTTCTTATTTGTATTCTGCTCGATATGTTCTAGAATGTTATCACTAAGGGTTAAATATTAAATATTTCTGAACGACAACCCCACCTAATTGCGGGTAGTACGAATCACATTAGCAGAGCTCATCATCTTTTCTTAAGAAAAGCAATATTGGCGTTCTCGCCTATATCTTCGGTGCTAAGTGTCGCCCCACCCGTAGTATCTTGATTAGAGGACATAAATAGTAGCAGGTACTCAGAACATAATTAGTTTTTTCTAAAAGATTTCCTAGGTAATTAATAGACAAAGAGATTTATTGAATGACTCCAAGATCCCCAATTTAACTCCCATGGATTTTTTCCTACGGGGTTATTAAAAAAGTAGGATTTATCGTCACTATACTGCTAGACTAACTTCTTTAAGTAATTGATAGTCTAATCGTCTTTACTTAAACAATCATCGTATAAACAAATTGTACATCAATATGAGATATTCCTAAATAATTAGCATATACATCAAAGTAAATATAAAATATTTGTTACTTTTCAACAACTGCCCACAAAAATCTTAGTAAATTTAGAGATCCTCATATTGCATAATTTACAATATTCATTCTGTTAGTTGACTCACTAATTGAGTAATATTTTTTCGTTGTAGTTGAGTGTGCATTTTGCGGAATTAGCCACTGAAATTTATACCAAGAAAATATTTTTGCAGGATACAAAACCTATAAGCACTAGATTCTTTGTATCATAAAGAGATAAGAGCAAGTGAATGAATATTCTTAGATACAGATTACCAACTATTATTTCTATAAAATTGTCCTACTTTAAACCAATCCAGCTGATTTGTTGACACTTAAATTTAAATAAAAATTTGTTACATAATGTGTATATATAAATTAGTCTTAGTGGGGTCTTTATTTGTGAAAAACAAATTTCTAACAGTCTTTACTTTAATTGGTATATTTTCAAACAATTTGGAAAAAGGTCATTTTCAACAAGAATACTTTCAAGTAAAAGAATTATTTCCTTCGATTAACCACATGTGTTAACTTGCGTAACCTAAAATTGAAGGCTTTGATGAGGTTGATTTTATATTTAAATGGATGACAAGAATGGTGGTTGAGAAACCTGTGGAATACATTGGTTTTCTACACCAACTTGTAACTAAGGTACTATGGGCCCTTCTATAGACACACATATAAATTAGGTAAGAATTAAAACCGTTGAACACTGAGCGAATACCTAATATCCAATCTAGTAGTAATACTAGAATTAAGTCTTCATCCTTGTTCTAAAGGTGCCTATCCGTTACGGATGTTGGACACTAACATAGCTCAACAAGGAATCTACCTTCCTGTAGTGGGCTGTATACCATGTATTAAAAATTTAATTAAAAATCCTTTGTAATAGGTATATATTAACGTATCATATCTTAATCATCAGTAAAGCTGATAAAGGTAACTGCCTAGTGATCCTAGATCAAACATCATACAACAATAAAGTCTCAACCTTCCTCAATAACAATAACTTCACTCTACTTGCAACAGACCCCTCAAAAAGTTCATAAATAAATTAAAAGACAATATTAAACATTTCATAGACTTCTTCTCAGAACATTTTGCACCATATTATAAAATCCCAAGCAATCCTTTAATACCTAGATTGTATGGTTTACCTAAGATTCACAAAGAGGGCATTCCTATTCGTCCAGTTGTCAGCTTCATTAACACTCCAGTTTCCATCCTATCAAAATTTATATTGAATCTTATCAACAATATGACGAACTTCACCCCTCGATTTTCAGTCAAAAACACCAGTCATCTAGTCAATAATTTACAACACATTAACCTTCACCCCAATATTACTATGCTTTCATTTGATGTTAGCAATCTATTCACGTCTGTCCCTAAACAAGAAACAATTAATCTGGTTCATTCTCTTCTCATAGCCAACTCCATCACCTTATCTACCACCAACTCCATTATCCAACTATTACAGCTTTGTTTAGATCAAGATTTCTTTGTTTTTAACAACAAATACTACAGACAACCTGATGGCTTAGCCATGGGCAGCTGTCTCTCTCCTCTATTAGCTGATATATTTATGGATCACTTAGAATCCACACATATCATGAAAAACCCTGAAATACTCCACTGGTTTCGCTATGTTGACGACTGTTTAGTCTTCATTTCAGGTAATTCCAATTCAGCTGATCTTTTACTTTCCAAAATCAACCAAATTCACCCCAACATCAAGTTCACCATGGAACTAGAATCTTCCATGTCTATTAATTTTCTAGATCTCACCATTACCAGATTAAATGACCACTTCGACTTCAGTATCTATAGGAAACCTACACAGACTGACCACATAATTCCATTCTCATCCAACCACCCCATGTCGCATAAATACGCAGCTTTTCATAGTTACATCCATGCCTAGAATTCCATCCAGATTTAAATAACAAAAAAGAACTAAACATACTTAAGCAAATAGCAGTCAACAATGGATATGACCATAACATTATCAATAAACTCATCCGCAAAAAACGCCTTAAGACCCTGCAGGAGACTGCTTTCCCCAGAGACCTCGTTACCAAACCCAATTATGTTTCACTCCCATATTATCATGAAAGTCTTTCTGGAGATATTCGAAATCTCATCCAACGTTCGGTTGAAAACATCCATGTCTCATTTAAAGTACCCTACAATTTGGGTCAACACATTTCTAATTCCAAAGATCCCATCAATTATATGGATCGGAGTGGAGTATATAGATTAAAATGTTCAGATTGCAATGCTTCCTACATAGGTAGGACATGCAGATCATTATCCTCACGTTCTCTAGAACACATAAAAAGAGAAAATACTTCCACCTTCTCCAACATCTCAAAGAACACAACCATACCCTCAATATCCCAGAAGACGTTTCACTTATCCACAACATCCCCCAAAAAACTTCCTTAAATTAGATTTATATGAAGATCTTGAAATTTTAAAAGAAAAACAAAAAAGCCCAAATTGTGTAAATCGTCATGTATCCTTCAATCGAGTCTTCCTCCCGCTTCATCGCCAACTATTCTCATAATTTTCACCCCTAATTTACCTCTCAAATAAAATCCACATTCATCATCAAATTTCAGTCCATTCCAAAACTTTTTCTTTAACATAACATACTCTTATTTCTCCCCTCTTCTCTTCATTAAACCAAACTTCAAGTCCAACCCTCTATATCTATTACTGTCCATGCTTCTAGTTAGCCCCCCTAAAAATTCTAAACTATTCAGCAACCCTTTCTAACAAACACTTCAGCCCTCTTTTTACATTTTCACACAATTCCCTTAGTGTTTGGTAGCGGACCTCTGGTGATCTCAGCTTTCTGTAGTTGTTCAGTATACCAACATTCATTCAAAACAACCATAAATTTCTTTCCTACTCAATTTGAACATAGCCATCTATTAATCTTTTAATTTTAAGTTAAGATCCAGTACGCAGACACATTCAACTTATAATTTATCCATCTAATTTTTTCATGTACCTAGTGTTATCTTATGACAGATAGGGCTTTTTTAAGTTATAATTTGAGTTCTATATGATAAACATAATACATAACCATATCCCAACCATCAAATTTTGTTTATTTCACACAATAGTTGAACGAACACCTTAAGATCCTCATATCCATTATGAATAAAATCAAATTACACAACTTATTCATCTGCAAAGATGACACTACAAAAACTTTTCGTTTCACTTAATTTCAACAAAGCCAACCATACCATCATCACAATTTAAGACAACTTATACTTACAACAATCCTAACTTATAACTTATCCTTTTTATTTCTTTTGTACCTAGTGTTGCCTTATGACAGATAGGACCTTTCTTAAGTTATAAGTAGATTATCATACTATCAACATACTACATAATCATGTCCCAACCATCAAAAAAACCTTTCGTTCATTACATATAATAGCTAATACAATAAAACTTCCACACCTTTTAGTCTGTTACCACCTTGTCAGACATTTATGTTCACGAACTTATAACTCAAAAAAAAATTTTCACATTTGCCAGGTACCAAATGTTGATTTTGACATACAGGGCCTTTATATTTGAGTTAAAAGTTAAATAACACGTGAACATTTACTAAAACAGTTTTATTTTATTCATACAAGAACACTTCCAATTCTAAATAAATAAATTAAGATCCAACCATTAATATCAAAATTTTTAAAATTCAACCTTCCACATGTGTCTAGTTTATATTTTCTGTCTTTATTATTTTCATTAAATAACGTTGGCTTCTGTCTTAAGTAGAAACATACAGCTACATTGACTGCTCTGTGATAATTTCCGTCATAGCTTAACAATATTGTAATCAAATGTCATTGCCAATCAGTTGCACTCATACAGTCCTCGAAGACATACCGTCTCAGGACTAGCAACTTCAACGTGGAGTCATATGTCGCCATGTTACCTAATCCATCGGTAACTCTATAATCTTAAATAATTATAACATATTTTTAAAACTAAATGTAATTAAACATCTGTTAACGGGTTTTTACCCATATATTTACTCTTGGTGGCTACATTCGTGTACTCCTAGTAAGTATTAACCACATTTTTCATTAACCTTAGTCAAAATTTTAACCTATGTTCTTTTTAATTAAGTGGTTAACTATTTTCTAGGACACTGATGATGGAACATGGTTTCCGAAAACGTTTTGTCTTTTTAACTTAGCCGTTTGGGCCGTAAATATATACCTATTACAAAGGATTTTTAATTAATTTTTTTTTAATTAAAAAAAAAAATTACTAACATAGCTATTCTGACTTTGTTGGCTGCTGCCCTGAACAGTCCGGTAGTGGTTAATTTAAACTATTTTCGCAGGTTATGCAGCCAGCTTCTTTGTCCTGGACTTCTTTTCCATGCACTTTACCTTGAAGTATGGTCCAAAGTAGGTCATATCGTTGTTCATTGCGCATTATATATCCCAGATATTCCAGTTTGCGACGTTTTATGGTTGCGACTAGTTCGCGCTCTTTACGCATTCTATGTAGTACTTCTTCGTTGGTAACTCTGTCTATCCAGGAAATCCTCAATATGCGTTTATAGCACTACATCTCAAATGCTTCGATTCTCTTCAGTGATGCTTAAGTTAAGATCGTGACCCCACGCCATCTAAAAGAACGGAGAATACGAAGCATTTAAGTAAACGAACTTTTGTTTAAAATTTTATATCGTGGCTGTTAAAGATTTTTTCGTTATGACGAAAGCTGATCTTGCCTTCTTGATCCGTATCTTAATTTCCGTCGATTGGTCCCACTGTTCATTTAAGTTTGCACCCAGATAACAAAAGTTGGTGATTTGTGTTATAGGTTGTTGGTTAACTAGTAATTGACCAGGTGGTATCCGATTTTTGCTTACAACCATGTATTTGGCTTTTTTTTATGTTAAAATTAAGCCCAAACCTGCTACTTACTTTTGCCACCATGGAGACGAGTCTCTGCAGACCTTTGCAAAAATGACAGTATCATCAGTGTATCTTAAGTTGTTCAATTGTTCTCCGTTTATTCCCTCGTCAAAGACCGTTAGCGATAGGTTCATATGTTGCTCTGAATATGTATTGAACAATATACGGGGATAATATACATCCCTGCCGCACACCTATTTTTATCTTTATGTTGTTTGTTAACTGATCCTCAACTCTAACAACTGCAGTTTGTTCGTAATATATATATATATATATATATATATATATATATATATATATAAATATATATATTGTTTATTATATGGCGATCTCTGCTGTCTAGACCAGTTGAATTTAATATTTTTATTAGTTCGTCATGTTTTATTCTATCAAACGCTTTCTTATAATCAACAAAACAAACATATATCACAATTCACGTCTTTACATCTTTGAAAGAGAACTTATATTGCAAAAAGTGCCTCTCGAGTCCTTATTTATATGTTTCAAAAATTCTGAGTAGAGCCCATCTGGTCCTGCGGCTTTTCCCTGCTTAATGTTGTTTATAGCAGCTTCTACTTCCGCTTCGAGAATAGAAGGTCCGGTAACTATGTTGTCACATAGTTTATCCATGTTGTTTTTGTTTCTTCAATATTAAATCTTGGATTACCTTGAGCGTCTGTTAAGCGTCCCGGCATTTTTGATTTATACATGCCTGATGCTTCTTTGATCTTTTTGCGGAGGTTGAAGGAATCGTGCTTACGTTCCAATATCTCGATTTCTTCACACTGTTCTTCCAGATTTCTATTTTTAGCTTCTTCGACAACTTTTTTATCTCATTGTCTAAAAATTGATAAGCAACGTAGTCTTTCCGCTTATATTCTCTTCTTCTGTCTATCATCTGTAATATAACGTCAGTCATCCATGGTTTTTTTTCTGTCTTTTCAGTCACAGGTGTTGGTCTAATATTTCCTTCCCAATATTTTCTAAGTGGTTTATTTCTGTGTCAACATTAATAACTACTTCTGACTTAGGTATGTTGTTCTTCAGATATTAACGTACTTCTTGCTTTATGTCATATGTTATCATCTCTTAGTTGTTTTACATCGTATTTTATAGTATTAGGTTTGTGGATTTTTGACGAAATTTTTGACGAAACTTAGCGACAAGTGGGTTATGGTCTGACTTAATATCTGCACCAGGGTAGGCTTTCACTGATGTTATTGAGTTTTTAAATATTTATTAAATTATAGTCAATCTGGTTTCTTAAGAAATTTTCTGGCGTGTCACCAAGTGAGCGCCATGTGTACAACCTTCTATATAGTAATTTGAAGAGTATATTGGTAATTAACAACTCTTCTTCCGTAGCAAATGTGAGTAGGCGTTCTCCTATTTCATTTCGCTCACTCGGACCCCATGAACCTACTACTCACCATAACTACCCTTACCGATTTTGGCATTAAAGTCACCCATAACTAGCGTTACTTCATTGATTTTTAACTCACCTGGGACTTGCCTTAAATTGTAATAAAAAGCCTCTATTACTTTGTCTGAATTGTCTGCTGTGGGTGCGTAAATTTGGTTATGTTGGTTATTTTCTGGGAATAAATCCAATTAGATGAGCATGATTCTCTCGGATATTGGAACAAAATTCGTAAGGTATTTGTTTATTTATTTACTTAAAATAATTCCGATGCCATGCTTATGTTGATTTTCTGTGTTTCCAGAATAATATACTTGGTGCTCGTTTATTTGACATTTTTGGCATCACCGTGGTTCTGTGTTGGTATTCCTCCCCTGCCAGATCTTCACTCTCAAAGCTGTAGCCATGATAGATGTACAAGAGGTATCCATATGGATCTTTAATGTAGTGGTTTCTCCTTGCTTTCTACATCCTTACGCCTTAGTTCTCGGTTCATCTGCCATTAGGGTCAGTTTCCCAACCCTAGGACAAAAGACTGCCCTACCACTTACCAACTCATCCGCCAGAAGCCGTTGTTAGGTAAGTGGAGGATTGCTTATACCGGCAATCGCTCACAGGTGAGGTTGACATTTGGTAGGAGAGGCTATACGTTGCGCATCACCATCCCTTGTATTCCCACAAGCCTTCATCCTCATTAGCCTTAATTAAAGAAATTTTAAAATCTAACAAACTTAACGGTAAGATATTAAAATCATCCAAAACAGAGTTCACGAGATTAATATGCAATCAATAATGTTCAGCCATATTCTTTGATCTAAAAAAGGCTCTTAATACAGTATGGCGCTATAATATTTTAACTACAATTGGAAGATACTTGGTAACATGTTTGCTTTTATTTCAAACTTTCTACGGCAACGATATTTCCAAGTTAGAATCAATAAGCATTTGTCTGAATCTAAATTACAGAAAAATGGAATTCAAAAGGGCTTGAATCTAAGCGTAGCGCTATTTTTTATTGCTATTAACAATGTTGTGTCATACTGCAATGGCACAATTAAAAAATTTAATTAGTGACAAATAAAAAAAAAGGTTATTGGTTTTCCTTTGTAAAGTCGAACTATACCAATCATTATGCATCTTGTACAATAACTTTAACGAACCATTGATTTTAGAAAAATATTTATTTCAGCTTTTTAGTACTTTATAAAATAACTTATTAATTGATACGCTACTGCTTCTACCTGCATAGTCATTGTTGTGGCCATAAAATTTTAAATTGAATTTGAGATTTGTCACCTACACTACTGACACTTCAAAAAATATTCAAACAGCATTGATTTCATTTTTGATGATGCATCTTTTGCCCATCTTGTCGAAATTCTCGGCACGTGGATCAACTATACAAATTTAATTTTCTTTAGTGTCAGGAATTCTTCTATAAATGACCTATCTTTTTAACCAACAATGGAGGTTCTTAACAATCTTTAAATAAACTTCGGATGGGTTAAGCTAAAACGGGTTTTGTTTGTCGTTAAACGCATTTTTGCAAAATATTAGTCGAATAGAAACAATAAATATACTAGCTATGTAGTTTTTATTCTATCTTGCAAAATATCACCATTATAACAAACTAATTTTTGTAGGTCGGAACTAAAGATTATTTAAATATAGCAATATAGCAAATTATTCGAGTATCCGTAGTCTTTGCAAAGTTTTGTCTTATATTTTGAAAGGTATTTATCACAGAATAGGGATTTTTAATTTTTGTAAGGTCATATTACAGAAATATTATGACCCCTAAATATATTGACCCCTAAAAATCATTCTAACAAGCTAAATTTTGCAGAGAAGATTAATTTTGACCCCAAAGAAGATGTAAAAAAAATTAAACCCCTGGGCTTACCCTTAAAACCTCCCTTGCAGGGGGCTAAAAAACGCAAAAAAACGATTTAAGCGAAAAAAGAATCTATACACCGTAGAAAAAAATCCACTAGGAAACTAAGTTCCTGTAGCTGGCTGTATACCATGCATGATAAATTTTTTTTATTTAAAATCCTTTATAAAAGGTATAACTAGAATATCTTGGCCATGTTATGAGGAATGAACAAAGATACGGCTTGTTGCAACTTATTCTTCAGGCCAAGGTATTTGGAATGAAGGGACCAGGCAGCAGAAGAATATCTTGGCTTCAAAACCTGAGAAAGTGGTTTAATACATCGAAAACCGGACTATTCAGAATAGCAGCAAGCAAAGTTAGGATAGCCATGCTGCACTACGGTTTTCTATCAAATTGAATATTTCATTTCGTATTTGTTGCAGAAGAATCCGATCATTTCCAAACCGAAAAGGATTCAGATTATAGATCAGATAAAGAAGAACAAGCAGATGACACAGAACACTTTTATAGAAATTGCATTAAAATATAAAAATTGCATAGGAAACCTGCACGTTTCGCTTTTGAAACGCTTTTTAATTTTTGTCTTTACGTTGTAAAATTGCTTTAATTGAAATTCGAGAAAATACATATTTCACGCGCAATACCGATGGCGTTGATTATTACACTTGCGTGTAAAAAAATCGACTCAAAATTATTTTGCGAAAGTAAATCTCCTGTTTCAATCAAAAAAAAATTGTAAATTTAAAAATATTTAGTGTACAATTATTAACCTCATTATTGAGTTTAAAAAAAGTTTTGATTTTTGGTAAATCGGGTGACGTATTACAAATAGATAATGCAACACGTAGAGAGGGGGTCATAATTTGACCTACTGAAATCGACACGCACCCACATAACACATTTGGTTAACATTGTAAGCATCAATTTCCATAGCAACCCACGAATACATCAGTCAATTAAGTTCGCAACTTCATAACAAATGGATACCACATCCTTTAAAGCAGCTCAGGCTTTGCATTATTGAGAGAAAACCTGAGCCAGAGAGCCGTGGCAAATCGACTAAATTTAAGCCAATCTGCTGTGTCCCGAGTGTATCGTCGGTATCAAGATACTGGTGATTATGTCCACCGACAAGGAGGAGGTCGTAAACGAATAACAACAGAGAGATGATCGATTTCTTGTATCTAAACCTCTGAGAAATCGACATTTGACTGGTGCTAATCTCAAAGAAGAGCTTATAGAGGTCCGAGGTGTGGTTTGGACAGTCAGAACAAGACTGAAAGCAGCCAACCTGACACCAAAAAGAGCAGCTATTGGTCCCAAGCTAACTGCAGCTTAAAAGCAAAGACGACTAGAGTTTGCTTGGGAACATCTGGATTGGGACGACTATCAATGAAGTCAGGTATTATTCTCCTACGAAAGTAGGGTCTGCCTACATGGCAACGACAAGGGGCGTCGAGTCTATAGAAGGCCAGAAACCGAGTTGGTTTTCGTGCCTGGTGGGGGACGTGGAGGAGATTTAACAGCGGATCGTTACATCAGAGATATTTTGGAGGAACATGTGGTTCCATACGCGGGATTAATTGGTAATGCCTTTATTTTATTGCATAATAATGCACGACGTCGTACCGCATGAGTCACCATCACCTGACTGAGATCGGTATACCTACAGTAAATTGGCCTGCGTTGAGTACGGACATAAATCCAATAGAGCATGGTTGGGATGAGCTTAAACAAAAGGTCCGGAATTGAGAGCTGCTCTTAATGATGAATGGGAAGCAATGCCTCAAGAATTTATTAGAAAAGTCATCTGATCCATGCGAAATCGATTAGAAATCGAGAGATCGAAAGAAAAGTGAAGACATTAGAAGGAAATGTAACGTACAGTATATAAATTAATGGACACAAAATAGAAAAAAAGAATGGAATAACCACATAAGCAGATTGAAGTAAATCGTAGAGGTATTAGTTCGGCAATAAATAAGCAGAATTGTTTATAAAGAGGAAGAAGAAGAAGAAGAAGAAGAAGAAGAAGAAGAAGAAGAAGAAAATATCTATTACATCATTTTCTTCATATGCCAAATTTTAAGCTTTCTTTAGCGTGAATCCACTGAAATTATAAAAATATATGTGTTTTGAAAACATAACTGCCTAATGGATCCGTATGGGTACAGCCATATTTACATGCATTTTTAACTGTAACTTGTATTTAATACAAAAATATGTACACTTCATATTATTTTAAGATCTTTTAAAATATGTAAAACTGATTTGATCCTAATATTCCCAAAAAATAAACTTAAAGTATAGTTGAGTACATAAATCGGATGACCATTAACAAACACTTTTTACTTTAACACGATTTTCTAACCTCCTTCGCATGAGAAATCTAATAAAACACTGATGAGTATTCATCACCGATTGTTGTTGCTTATTTTAATGTGGTTGCTTATTTTCTTATATTTTTATTGTGTTAAACGATACCTTTACAGCTGGGTTCAAATGCTGACTATAGGCGCTAATGTGTTAACAATAGCAAGACATATAGCCAATCGGAATACGGGCAATAGGATGTCCGAGTAAAAGGTTGTCACACAATATCATTTAAAGCTACAAACCGAAGTAAAACAGACATGAGACTATCAATAAAGGATGTAAAAGAAGAAGAATATAAATGATGCAGTATACCTGCGATAACACTACGTTAACCAGCCAATCGAAGGAAAAAGTTAAGGCAAACGTGGACAAGGTACAAAAAATTTATTATGTCTAAGAAAACTGCGTCATTAGTACTTTATTAGGATCATATTAATATTCAGAGCAGAAGTAGACTCCTAGTTTTCTAAGAAAAAAATACAATGATTGAAGAAGAAGATAACACGTTGAAAGAAAGATATTATATTAATACTCGAGCTTCGATTTCCAATTATTGTCAGTTGTCTGTTCGTGAAAGTTTTTCTTAAAATTAAAAGTTGAAGAATATCCTGAAAAATAATATTATACTAATTTCTTAAGACAACCTTTTTCTTTAGTGTTTCTTAACCCGGCACCCCCAACACACTTAGAACTAGCATAATTCTATGGGTAATACACGAATGTTTTATGGGTTACCTATAGCTTCCTAAAACATGGTGCCGTTGGGTATTCTGAACCAATTTCAGTTGTAAGTTAATCGTCAAAGTGAGTACAGTCTTCTGCATTCCGATTAGACTCCACCTGGGTGACGAAGACACAATTTTAATTCGCAAGGTAACTAAGACAATTTTAATTCATGGCGTTATTTGTTGTACATATAAACTTATTTCTCTGGAATGAATTACGACAAAGAACAAGCCGAACTAATCAGTCTGATGGTGAACCAAATAAAGAAATGGAGAAACTAGAAGTATTGGAATCTGAAAATAAGCGAAAAGAAGATAAAAATATCCTTATTATATAGGTAGGGATTTCAAAACAAAATGGAGAAAACACTATAGTAATAAAGCAGTTAGAACGAGGGCAGAGAACATAATTTCGAACTTACCAGGATCCAAACACATGCTACCGCACTAAGTCTGCACCAATGTATTGATAGATAAAAAAGTGCTAGCCTACAAAGATAAAGCAAATTGTATCAGGACCAATACTGTTGAAATCGTAATCTAAAAGACCTTTGGCGAACAAATGGTTCAATTGCAATGTTTACGTTTGGATAATGTAGACAATCGACAAGAAAGGCAACAGTCAGATAAGTTATTTCCTATTAGGGCAGTTTTTGAAAAAAATGTTGCAAATGGTCAACAAGCATACTCACCAGGACAGCACTTGACTATTGACGAGAAGTCAGAGTCTTTTCGTGGGCGTTGTTATTTCTGCTAGTATATTCGAATAAGTCCGCGTAATATGGAATAAAAATTCAGGCCCTAGTAGACTCCCGTACTTTTGATGTTTTTAATATGGAAATTTGTGCAGGGAACCAGCCAGGTGGGCCGTACCAAATAAGCGATAAACCTATAGATATTGTCCAAAAACTGATAGCACCAATTTCTGGTAAAAATCGAAATATCATTTTCGATAATTGGTATACCTCTTACGAACATTTGACTTCAGTAGGAACTCTGAGGAAAAACAAGCGAGAGATTCCCCAGAATTTATACAGAATAAGAACAGATAACCATATAGTCCTCAGTATTTGGATTTCAGCAACATATAACTACGGTATCCTTTGTACAAAAAAAAGGAAAAAACGTGATTTTATTATCATTACTTCATTACGATGATGAAACAGATAAATCTAGCGACGAGAAACTTTTACTACAAATATAAGTTTCTATAACTTTCTTTCTCTTCTTAACTCTTCTTTTTAAGAAACGTCGTATATTCCTGAAAGATCTGGGATTAGCATTAGTTACGCCAATTATGGAAGAATGAAAAGGTAATCCGCGACTTACAAAATATTTACGATCCAAAATAGTTCAAGTTTTGATAAAAAGTGACCAATCTCCACCGAGAAAGCGACGCATGGGACGTGGACGGTGTCAAAAGTGTTCCAGACAATCTGACGGGAAAACTAAACAAACGTGCGATCAATGCCAAAATTTTTATTGTTTAAATTACCTTTATCGCATTTGCAACGAATGTATCCAGTTCTGGGACTACTAACATTTTTCAAGCTTGGATATCCAATGTCCGGCATTTTTATATTTTTATTTGAACCTTTTGGAAAATCTCTTATTTTGAATCATTATCTTTTGAGCTGGATACTCTAATAGAAGGTATGACTAAAAATGCTGATATTAAACAATATTTGAGAAACTCTTGCATAGCTTACTTCAACAACAATGTAAGTATAAACGCAATTTTCATAGACATCACCATAATTTTAAAAAACAAAAGGATTTGCTAAAATCAATTAAACATAAAATGGATAGAGATTCTCTTGTACTCACCAAGGCTGATAAGGGTAATTGTGTTGTAATCTTAGAACAAATTCAATACATTGAGAAAGTAGAATCTTTTCTTTCAGATAACAGTTTTGTAGTTTTGGAAAAAAATTCACTTAACACCTTTATTAATAAAACAAAAGCAATGGTTAAATTGTTTAATGACACTATTACTAAATAAAACAACAGAAAGTTAACTGTATCTAATCCTATAATACCTAGGTTGTATGGACTTCCTAAAATCCATAAACACAATTGTCCCATAAGGCCTGTAGTAAGTTTTTGTAACACTCCAGTTTCTATTTTATGATCAGAGATTATTTACAACACAATTCAGTCTATCGCTAATTTTAAACCTAAGTTCTCCATTAAAAATTCTTTAGATCTAATAGAACGTTTAAATAACATTAGGATAGAAGGGGGTTTTTATTTAGTTTCTTTTGATGTTTCCAATTTGTTTACTTCTGTACCAAGAGATGAAACATTACCTTTAGTACACAACCTTCTAGACAATTGCAACATATCTGCAAAGGATAAAGATGCTATATTAACTATGCTTAAATTCTGTCTGGATCAGGACTTCTTCCAATTCAATCAAAGATATATAAACAACCAACAGGTTTAGCAATGGGATCTCCATTATCATCTTTTCTAGATGATATTTTCTTAGAGAGCTTAGAACAGAAGTTTGTTAATAACAACAATAAAATAGTTTTTTGGTCAAGATATGTGGATGATTGTATAGCTCTCATACAGGGAACCTAAGATGATGCTTTACAGATTCTGGATGATCTCAATAACCTCCATCCTAACATCTCTTTTACTCTGGAACCAGAATCTGACAATAAGTTAAACTTCTTGGTTCCCGTAATAAAGATTCTTAAGACTACAACATTTAAAGAAAACCCACCCAAACAGATCACGTTATACATGGAACGTCTAATCACCCAACTCAACATAAAATGGCTGCTTTCAACAGTTACATTTGATAACATCAAAATTTCCTTTAAATCACATAACACTTTAGGTTCCTTCTTAATCAATACCAAAGATAGGATGAATACACTTGATAAAAGTAGTATTTACAAATTAAAATGTGATGATTGTGATGCCTCTTATGTAGGTAGAACCATCAGAAAGTTATCCACTAGAGTCTCTAAACATTTGAAAAGACCAAACTCTTCAAGTTTTGGTCAACACTTAGTATCCAGCAACCACAATTTTAACATCAATTCTGGTTCATCTATCTTACATGACATTAACTGTACTAAAATAGTAGAAAGAAAAACTATCTTGAGTTGGATTTATTGGAAGATTTGGAGATTACAAGGGAAACAAATCAAAACTCTCACTGTCTTAATACTCAAATTAATTTAAATTGTACTAAATTTAATCCTATATTTAAAAACTTTATTACAGCTTCACCTCGTAGAGGACCCAGCTCGACTGTTTAGACTTCATGCACTGAGCATTTCGATATTAATTTTAAAGTTCTTCCATTGACTGTGGATTTAACTGAACTACTTGAATTATAACCCATTTATATATTTTGCTTTCAATTTTGATTTTAACTTTTAGTAATTTAACTGCGTATTCGGATTTTTCCTTTTTTACAGTACTGATAGCGCTTGGTAGACCATTTTATTGTAGTCAACCATCCACTGTCTAATATATTGTTTAGTCTTTTTCTTACATTCATACTTTATGTCAACTTCAATTGCTCTCAAACTAACATCCTAATTATTATAGACAGGTTTGAGTGTGAGATTTGGATTATTTAATTTACATAAAAGAAAAGAAAAATACACTATATAATTTTATATTTCATCAGTTGATTTCCTATAGTGGTGTCAGTTGGACCTTTGGTCAATACTTAATTTCATAGAATTTTGAAAGGTGCAGATCACATATCTATTGTAACCGCCCTTTACAAGCTGTCATTTGTCACATGTCATCTCAATATTCTTGCCAAACCGGGAGCCATTCTGTCTCCTTCTTCTATATAACATGTAGCTTCTCCATTTTTAAAAATTTTAAAGTGTTTGTTTGTCTTTGTGTATTGTATTTTTATGTCCAAATTTACATGTATGACATTCTGCTCATGTCGGAAAAGCCACAACTGACGAAGTAAGTCTATAAACGTTTACCACATAAAAACCTTTTTCAACCATAAAATTCGAGTTTTTTATCAAAGTGAATTAATTTCCCTTTTTATAAAAAAACGTTTCTTGGCTTATTTCAGATGCCCCTGAGGATGATCTATTGATCGAAAGTACTTGGGCAAGATTTAATTAATTACTGTGTTCGATATTTGCCTTGTATACCATCAAAGTTCAATTATTCGAACATTCAACCTTATATTGAGTCATTATCTTTTGTTTGTGAATTTTTTATGTATTTAGTCTTGTTTGAGGAAAATTTATTATTTTGTAAATTTTACCTAATATGCGGTCAAATTTAATCCATGGTAAAATCTGCTGT
Organism: Diabrotica balteata; assembly: GCA_918026665.1. Lineage (NCBI taxonomy): Eukaryota > Metazoa > Arthropoda > Insecta > Coleoptera > Chrysomelidae > Diabrotica > Diabrotica balteata. The sequence continues at coordinate 16,403,247 of OU898279.1, read as the reverse complement.
TATTTATGAAAACTTAGGGAAGATAGTCGAATAAGATATTTAAAAAAATAAATTCGTGTTCGAAATGTTTGTGGAGTTTTTCCAATCAATTTTAAATAGGGTCAATAATACCCCACTTGGGTTATTATACACACATTTTTCGCCTGGGTGGCACCGGGTTGACTGGCTTGGTTTAGGTCCCACAAAATTCGAAAAATATACCTACATAATTAAATTCAAATACCTATAAAATACTACACAATAAGAAATTCTTGTCTATTTAAAATATAATGAATGAAACTTGAATGAACAACCAGTCTCCGCATTGACATTTATTATTTATTTTTGTTGCATGCAGGAATCCAAAACTATCGCGCAACTAAGAAAATGTGGTAAACGTTGTTTATAATGTTGGATGCTGATTAAAAACAAAAAAGAACATTATTTAGCAAATTAAGTAACATACTGTTTCAGAGACAAAAACAATCTTAATTGTTTAATATTTCAAAATAAATTTATTTATACCTTGCAGGTTATTAACATTGTTTAAGATACAAAATTACTTATGTAAGCATTTAATAAAATATGTCAGTTCATTCAATTCTTTTTTGCAAGTAAAACTTCGCCACAGATGCTTGTCGACATCTATATGTAAAATTTAGAAATAATATGCTGTTGCCATCTATCCCAAACACTATGTACTAATATGCGCTCCCTACAATAGTACAGAACTCAAAATGAAAGAAATTACTTCGGCTGTTAGTATGTAGGTGCACCACTAGAGGCTGCAATAAAATGGTATAAAATATTTCACTGATTTTCAATAATTAACTTTATTTTATTATAATAATATTGTTTTATGTTTTATATTTTTATGCATTATTTTATATAGGTACAAAATATACGTATTTAACATTCTTTAGAAAAACAATATATCATGTGCCATATGATTAAAATTACTGCATCTAGAAAACATTATAGTGGAGGTAAAGTAAAGCTAAGAGTTTTGTTTCTACAAAGACGGTAAAAAGTGTTGTAGAAGTTATTTGAATTTTTAAGTTCTGGTTTAAACCCATATTTTAGAAATATCTATTCATCCCTACACTTCCTGATAATGTAGATAAAACTTAGATATGCATCTTTTCGTTTTCCTATACCTATCGGTAGATGGCACAACCAGTATTACCAAAGAGCTTCCATGTTTATTTTATAATGCAATGTATTTTCACATAAAATCACTCATTGGATGTCTGTCGAAAATAATCCGAGTTGAAATTTGAAAATTTGCACTTGTGTTATTCTGTAGGTACGTCTTAAATATTTTCTGAGTAAAGTGCTAAACTTTGTGCCACTTTTGTATTTTGTTCAGAAACTTCTTCCAAAAGAACAACAAGTACATATTCTATATCGTAACTTAAAGTCATCGCTACTCTCTCTACGCTAACTTAAAGTCATTCTACTACTGGTAGCATTTGGATGAAATGAAACGAGTATTATTTAAAGCCTCGTACAAAGGGTAGGTATTTAGTTCATAGCTCATGTGAGTTTTTTGACCATCCACACAAAGAATGTTGGGAAATGGTATTCCGTGTTTGCAAAGATGGGGATGGAGTATATTTAAAATATAGTCTACAAATAATTCAGATTTCATCCAGCCATGGTCGCTTGTTCCTGTTTCCCACGCATTAGGAACACTTTTAACACCAGTTGCAGGAAGCCTCTTATAGGGATAAATGATCATCGGAGGAGTTACTGAGCCAGCGGCTTAGAAGGTGACCATCACAATAATATTGGCCTTTACTGTTTCTTGATCCATCTGGTAAATATTTTTAGCACAGCGAGGAGCAACAATTTTATCCTCCTTAGGACAAAAGAGAAAACAAGTTTCGTTCCCGTTAAACACTCTTGTTGGATATTGCAATATATCAAAATCATTTTTCTCCTTTAAGCCATTTTCGATTTGGAAAATCACTTTTTCAATTGTGTCGTTTCTCATAGAATTTGCTGATTACGATTATCTATTTATCCATATTAAGACTTATTTTGAAATTTCTGCTTGTCCCTTTGATTTTTGGTTAATTAGCCTTAGAAGGCTAGCTAGGCTACCTTATTAGCAAGACCAACAAAAAGTCAGTGGATCGAAAATCATTTATAAATATGCTTTCATCAATACCTATTCAAGTAAATTGTTCATTTACCTGAAGTTCGTCTTCAGTATAGGCAATTGCTTCTCTAAAAAGGTATTTAAAGTAAATATTAAACAAATGTGGTTGACAAAACACAACCTTGTTGAACTCTTCTCTGGTTATTAAATGTTTTGGAGTAATTTTCACTCTAACATTACCTTTTTGTTATGTATATAAATTTCGCACGATTGTCATAATATTATGGTCTTGTATACTTGTTTTTCTGAGAATATCAATAAGTTTAGTGTGGTTTACATTACTCGAGGCTTTGTCGCAATCTAGAAAGCAGACAAATATATCAATATTTACATCGCTATCTCATTGAATTGAATTAACACTTGGATACTGAATAGTGCTATATGCTACTAGTAATTCCAAGTCAATGTCTAAATTTAAACTGAAACTTGTTCAGCTCCTGTTTCAACATAGAGTTCATCAAACTTAAATTCTAATCTTCCTTTTTTTTTTGAAAATTTTTTATTTGTTAGTGGTATGAATATAGAGAGCAGCCAATCATCGGGAAACTTTTCTGTCTCATAAATGGTATTGAATGGTTTCATATAGGCTTACTATAGTCATTTTCTATCACTTTTTTGGGGTTTATCCATGTATTTTATCAGGACCCTGAGCTTTATTATTTTTTATTCTTTGGATGGTAAGGGCGCTCATATTTTTCCATAGCCACATATGCATCCGAAATGTGGACCTTAAAAAAAGCGGATAAAAACAAAACTGGACGCTTTTGAAATGTGGGTATACCGCCGCATGTTGAGAATATCCTGGATTCATCATCGCACTAACTTATCGATATTAGAACAACTTAAAGTAAAGGATAGATTGCTTAAACAAATACAACAGAAATATTTGCAGTATTTTGGACACATTGCTAGAAGAACAGGCACGATGGAAAAACTAATAGTCGAGGGTAGAGTTGAAGGAAAAAGACCTAGGGGAAGATCTCCAAGCCGTTGGGTAGATCAAACAAAAATATTGATTAACCAAGGGTTACATGAAACCGAACAACTAGCCCAGGACAGAGACGGATGGAGGGAAATCGAAAAAAAACTGTGAAGGCCTGATGGTGTCACCACCTCTGAAGAGGGATCAGGACTGAGGAGGAGGATGGCCCTAACTACTTCTATTTTTAGGGATAAGAAGGCTTTTCTCCTCTATTTTAACATCTTCCTGCAATATTATGTTGCTAGAATATAATTTTTCTCTATATTTCTGCTATATTTGTTCGTGCTTCTTTATGTACCATATAGTTGTCACTTTTATACAGCGATATAATGATATTTTACGCAAGAATTAAACGTTGTCACCTTGTTACATTGTCTGTAAAAGTATATAAATGAACTCCGTATTTGATTTTAATGTTACTACTTGCCACTACTCGAAAGACAATTGATTTTTTATTCCGTTTTTCTTTATAATAATTCTACAGCATAATATCAAAATTTTAGATATATATTTTGGGATCTCGACGCCAATGACTCTTGCTACATGACTTTCCAGTAACTTGAACTAATGGAATGACACTAATTGCCCATTGTAAAGTAAAGACAGCTAAATGTGTGCAAATTGCGATTACTAACATTGAAACAAATTATTTACTTCACAAAGTCAACATTGCTACACAAAGATCTACACTACTTTTAGTATTTAACAATCTTAAGATCTAATTTATACAGTAGGTATAGGAAATATTTTTCTCCAAAGAATGTTGTCCTTATATTTTTTAGAACAACATAATTTTTTTTTATTAACACAATCGCATCAGCCAAGTTAGCTATTAGCGTAACAATAGTAGTTAATAATAATTTATATTACATTATTTATATTATATGTTCAGATAGCGTTTAACATGTTAATTGAAGACAAAAAATTTTTAGGTTAGACATACTGCACTGTGGACCTAAAATATCACATAGTTTGTTGGGTATATTGTACAACATGCGTTATGCGTACAACACCGCAATAAAATTCAATCTACCGCTGATGAATTAATTGAAAGTATGTGTCCATCGGATTTATTAGAGTTTACAAGAAACATTGTGACAACATATCTACTACTAGGGGTGTAGGGTTGTGTTATAGAGGTAGTACCTTTTATCGGAACGACCACATCGAGCGTCATAGACGGGAGATGGTTCTTGATAGCTGGTCCTCATAAGACACCTAACTCTCACTTATGGCTCCACGTGCCACACCCCGGGCAACTGCATTGGTCTGCAGGCTAAACTAAGTGAGGGTAGCCAGATATGGCGAAAAACCACCGAGCGATTGCCGGTATAAGCAATCCCCCACCTTCTGGTCAACGGCTTCGGGCGGACGAGCTGGTTGGTGGAAGGGCACTCTTTTGTCCTGAGATTGAGAAATCGGTCTCAAAGGCGGATGAACCAGGAAGATGGTCAACGACATAAGGCTACAGAAGGCCACGGGAAACCACTGTAGTAAAGGCTCACAAGAGCATCCCTAGTACAATCATCATGGCTAGCAATAACCAAATGAGTAACCTTACTGATCATGAGCCGCGGAAACCAAGATCCGGCAGGGGAAGTAAATCACTTGTTAGCCACAGGGCTTCCCAGGTCGTAAGCCAGCGAAATCCCTGTGATGTAAATAATAGAACACTTTTAAAAATTGCCACAAGAGGAAATATGAGAATTGCAACATGGAACGTGCAAAGCTTACTACAATCAGGTAAAGTAGATAATACTGCGATAGAAATGGAAAGATTAAATATCGAAATTCTAGGAATAAGCGATGTACAATGGCCAGGGTCTGGAAAACAACGGACTAGAAACGGAGCTATATATTATAGTGAATATTCTGATAGAACAAACCGATATGGTGTGGTCATAATGGTAAGCAAGGAAATAGATAAATCCGTACTTGGTTTCACCCCGCTTTCGAATCGCATTATAATGCTACAAATTAACACCAATATAGGGAAAATGAATGTTATTCAAGTATATGCACCAACAGCTGACAAGGAGGAACAAGAAATAGAAGACTTCTACGAGCAATTAGAAACAATAATGAAAACAACAAAAAAACGTGAAGTTCTGATATTAATGGGTGACTTTAATGCCAAAGTGGGCAGAGGAAGTGTGGATAGTTGTGTTGGAATGTATGGATTGGGAGAGCGAAATGAGCGTGGTGAAAGACTAATTCAGATGTGCCAAATAGAAGAACTAGTAGTTATGAATACAATGTTTAAATTACCAAATCGCCGGCTCTACACGTGGAAAGCTCCTGGAGACAGCAAAGATAGAATCATAAGATATCAGATAGATTACATCTTAATAAGGAACAGGTACAAGAACTCTATTACAGTAGTGAAGACTTACCCTGGAGCAGATGTAAACTCGAACCACAACCCAGTAGTAGCAAATATGAATGTAAGATTGAAAAAACCATTAATGAAAAGATCTAGACCACAAATATGCATTGATAAGTTAAGAGAACCAAATAGATACCAAGAAACTCAAAACAAAATAAATCAGAGTATCCAAGAAATAAAACAACAAAATAAGAACACTACAGGTATTGACACAAAGTGGAAGAATATAAAGAACGCAATCGAGACTGTGGGACGGAAATCTTTAACATTTACAAAAGCTGCCAAACAAGAATGGATGACACAAGAAATTCTCGAAAAGATGGACGAAAGAAGAACACATAAAAACAAAGATAAAATTAAATATCAAGAAATTAATAAACAAATAAAACAGAAAATAATACAAGCTAAGGAAACATGGATGTCCATTAAATGTCAAGAAATCGAGGAATGTGAGGCAAGGTATGACACTTTCAACACCCATAAGAAGATTAAAGAAATGATTTCAGGAAATCGTAACAAACCAATCGGGATATTAAAAAATGCAGATGGTACCACTATAACTGAAACGCAAGACAAACTAAGTAGATGGAAAGAATACATTGAACAACTATTTTATGATCAAAAAGTAGAACAATTATTAAAAGTTAACGGAGAAACCACGGGACCAGAAATAATGAAAGAGGAAGTTATGTATGCTATAAAACACACAAAAGGCAGAAAAGCTCCAGGACCCGATGAAATACCAATTTAACTATTGAAGATAATTAATGAAGATAATATTGATGTCTTGGTAGACCTTTTTAACTCCATATACAAGACGGGACACATGCCCAAAGAGTGGCTTCTCTCAACTTTTGTGACGATTCCAAAAATCACAAATGCTAAAGATTGCAATGACTATCGAACAATTGCGTTAATGAGCCACACATTGAAAACCTTCCTTAAAATCATACATAACAGAATCCACATGAAATTAGAACAAGAAATAAGTGATTCACAGATGGGTTTCAGAAAGGGTCTAGGAACTAGAGAAGCATTATTCGGAGTCCATGTTCTGACACAACGATGCCTGGATATGAATCAGGACATATATGCTTGCTTTATAGATTTCAAGAAAGCTTTTGATAGAGTTCAACATGAGAAGCTTTTAAGTATTCTTAAGACTAAAAACATTGATAGTAGAGATCTACAAATTATATCGAATCTGTATCAAAACCAGAAAGCAAGAGTAAGAGTCGAAGGAGAACTGACAGAGGAAGTAAGTATACTTAGAGGAGTTCGACAAGGGTGTATCCTTTCACCACTCTTATTCAACGTCTACAGTGAAGTGATTTTTCAAGAGGCTTTATTGGATATCGTGGAAGGTATTTATGTCAACGGAAATAGCATTAATACTGTCATATTTGCAAGTGACATGGAAGATCTACAGTACATAATACAACATGTATACAATGCATGTGAAAGTTACGGACTGCAAATGAATCTCAAGAAAACGAAATCAATGATATTCTCAAAAAAACCACAAAATGTAAATAACCTGATCATTAATAATACAACGATAGAAAGAGTAAAAACATATAAATATTTAGGAACGTGGCTAACCGAAGATGGAGATCAAGTAAAGGAGATCAGATCTAGAATAGAAATGGCAAGAAACACGTTCATAAAATTGAAGAAATTACTTTGCAACCGTAACCTTAATCTAGAGATTCGCACAACAATGCTACGTTGTTACGTCTTCTCTACTTTACTATATGGCATGGAAGCGTGGACAATAAAGTAGTCTGAAATCAAAAAATTAAACTCCTTTGAGATGTGGTGCTACAGGAGAATGCATAAAATATCGTGGATTAAAAAAGTAACTAATATAGAGGTGTTACAAAGAATGGATAAAGAATGTGAATTCATAAAAACTGTTAAAATTAGAAAGATTCAATATCTGGGACATTTAATGAGGGGTGAGAAGTACGTATTACTGAGGTTGATTATGCAAGGGAAGATACAAGGGAAGAGAAACCCTGGACGACGCAAAATGTCCTGGCTAAGAAATTTGAGAGATTGGTTCGGCTGCAGCTCATTAGAATTATTCAGAAATGCGGCCAACAAAGTTAAAATAGCGATGATGATTTCCAACCTCCGCTAGGAGAAGGAACCCGAAGAAGAAGATCTACTACTAAGTATTCAACCCTTGACAACCAAAACCTTGTAAGACAAAGTTAGAAACATTATTTCGAAAAATTCCAGAATATGTTTCAAAAGATAATATGTCGATTCTGTATTACCCAGTTTCCTTAAAACAAAACACATGTAATATTTGTAAAACAAACAAAACTTTTGGATGCGGTATTTGCAAAATTGATGTACATCCTATTAATTGTTTCAAATCTTTTTATGAAAAAAATATATAGATCCTCTCAAAATGTTAACATTTTTTTGATTAAAAAATGTTTAAGTTTAAATTACCGATGTTGATTTTTTTATTACATACTCATGGCCATGTTCCACAATGTGAACGAAAAAAAAATTATACATAGGGCTTTTGTGAAAAGAGGCTTTTGGAGTACTATAAATGTTTTTATTACCTTACATAACGACCGTTTTGTGATATATTTTGGAATTATAAAGAGTTTTTTTTCATTAGGCCTAGGACAATACAACTTTTACTTTACTAAGATAAATAAATACGTGAAAATCAATAAAAGTTGCACTACACCAAAGAAGGATTAAGAGTCACAAAGGTTAGTTGATATTATGTAATCTCTAAGTCCAACTGATCTGACTTACCTAAACTTCCTGGTTCATTGCGTGCATTTTCTCTAAGGTTAGAGATCAAATAATACCAATTAATCTCTTAACGGTTAATTAACACCAGTAATTATATACAAATTCTTATATAAATTTAGAAATATATACATATTCTGAATTTATACTTAAATCTATAGGTGTGACTTCCCTGTTATTCAAAACTAATAAAAATCAACCCTGTTGTACTGTGATAATTGTATGTTACATTCACGCAATGTTTTTGTTAAAAAATCAAATTACCAGTATATCGGGTAGACAGATAATGTGTTAGAGATACAGGATTATTAGCTGCAAGAATGTACAAGTATTATTAGAAAATATAAATTGATACTACCAATAATTATGACTACTACGAATATTCTACTTGCGACATTTATGGCGAATTATAAACGAAACACATGCAAATAGGTAAAGAAATAATAAATAAGACTTACTCACAATCAATTTAATTTAACTATCTTACGACCGGTTTCGTTTTCTACAATATGCAAAGCATCCTCAGGTCTCGATACAAAGTAAAACAAATGCTGAAATAATAAAACCCATATTAGGGTGTTGTCCAATAACGATAAACAAAGTAGATGTTGTAAATTACAATAATTATGCCAATATTACATGTCTGTGGTTTTATTTAAATGAGTAAGTTGAATAAAAGGTATAAAAATTTTAAAAGTTTAAACAGACAAGGTAAGGCCCACAAATTGTTATAAAAAAGTCTCTTCGATTGTAATAAATTAACAAATGAGCAAATAAATAAATAAAATAAACATTACTTACATGCCGGTACTCTATTAATTGATGGATGGAAGAACATGGTTGAAACTACTATATATTGTTGAATGGAGAACTCAATTCTATTATTGCAGTTGTTTGACAGTAAACGGGAAGTTCTTGAGGAGATAGATTTGATCCAATGAAGAAGAGATATGTGTGTGATTGTTTGTTAAATGAAAGTAATGTAATATATCATTGTGTTATTAAAAGCTATTTATACTTATTCGAGAGATATATTTTTGAAATATGTGTTATTTAATGAGTAATTTTTTTAAGAAGGTGACAGTTTTATGACAATGAATATGTTTAGATGTAAAATTGTGTGGGTGTGCAATTATTTTCCAACCTGTAGTTATCAAATTACTTTGATAAAGTTCTATTGGCAATTAATAAATTATTGGAAAGTCAAGTGAATATAATATATTAAAATACAAACAATTAAGGACAATTCAAACACATTAAAACAGAAAACACTTAGAAGGGACGAAACAAACATTGAATTTAAAAATGGAGGAAGGGCTTTAATGCACTACATCGTAGTCTTGGGCACAATGAGTTTTTTTATGTTTTATCTATTAGATTTTAGTGGTAAATTTGACAGATGTAGGTTAGCATGTGACAGTTCTTCTTCTGTTTCTCAATACTGTAAGTTAAGTTATCTAGTTTTATGAAATATGCTGTTATTAATGAATGTCTATAAATTGTTTCAATTTAGATATCAAAAGTAAATTGATGTGTTTAATATTGGCATACTTTAACAATCTTTAATTAATCAAATTTATTGTAACAATATGGATAATTGAAATACATCCTACAATATAACTAACTCAGTCTAATGTCCAAATTACTGAACAAATTAAAGTAATTCTTTGGCAACTGAAGATGTACATTTAATAATCAAATGTATAATAAGTTTACAAAGTTTTTTTATTTTTATTTGAAATTGTTGTATGTGTGAGTTATCTGTCAGGGTATTTTTTAATTATTTGAGATATTTATTTCAAATTCTGATATATTAATATCTAATATACTAATATGTAACCAAAGTAACAAATGGATAATTATTGATGGTAATTAATTTATGGGCTCAAGAAATTGACTGAATTATAAAGCCTTCAATAATTAGTTGGTAGTTCTAATATCTGACAGTATGAACCGGAAATTGTTATACGAAGAGGTAGAATGATCATCTATTTAAACCGGTATAAGGTAAATTTATTCTTATTTCAATTTTCGGTGTCATATGGACAGATATTCCTCACACCTACATGGACAATGGTGAGTTTGTACAATTGTTTTAAGTACCACTTTAAAATGTTTTCAAATTAATAGCTGTTTGTGAAAATTAATATTTCTACTTGAAATGTAAATTTGTGTATAATTGTAATTAGTAAAGATGTATTCAATTAATACGGCTAGTCTGAACGATTAACGTGTTATTTTTGATGATACTCAAAACACGTGTTGAGTTTGAAATCAAATTTTTTGTAAGATGAGTATATTTCGGAACCAGATGGAATGTAATAATAATTATTACATTCCATCTGGTTCCGAAATTTACTAATTGCCAATAGAACTTTATCAAAGTAATTTGATAACTACAGGTTGGAAAATAATTGCACACCCACACAATTTTACATCTAAACATATTCATTGTCATAAAACTGTCACCTTCTTAAAACAATTACTCAATAAATAACACACATTTCAAATATATATCTCTCGAATAAGTATAAATAGCTTTTAATAACACAATGATACATTACATTACTTTCATTTAACAAACAATCACACACATATCTCTTCTTCATTGGATCAAATCTATCTCCTCAAGAACTTCCCGTTTACTGTCAAACAACTGCAATAATAGAATTGAGTTCTCCATTCAACAATATATAGTAGTTTCAACCATGTTCTACCATCCATCAATTAATAGAGTACCGGCATGTAAGTAATGTTTATTTTATTTATTTATTTGCTCATTTGTTAATTTATTACAATCGAAGAGACTTTTTTATAACAATTTGTGGGCCTTACCTTGTCTGTTTAAACTTTTAAAATTTTTATAACTTTTATTCAACTTACTCATTTAAATAAAACCACAGACATGTAATATTGGCATAATTATTGTAATTTACAACATCTACTTTGTTTAGCGTTATTGGACAACACCCTAATATGGGTTTTATTATTTCAGCTTTTTGAAAGAAATGGAACATGATTTTTACCAGTTGAATTATTCAATTCAACTGCGTACTGGGTACCGAAAACTTTTGATAAAGACGAAATATTCTGAACTGAAATAGTATTTAGGATAGTTGGTGCTGCTCTCTTTGGTCATTTTGTAATTGGAATATTATCTTCTTAAAAAGAGGATGCTTCGTGTAGACATTTATGATTGGAGTTTGATATACTGTCAAACATCATTGAAGCTGTAAAATCAGTTTTTTTTAAACATTTTCCTTTATAGACCAAATGACACTAGCACGAAAAGCGTTATGTGCATTTCTCACTGTTGAAGCAAGACCATAAGCCTCTCCAATTATTCCGGAAACCTGAAACATTAATACAGTTCCATCCACTTTATTCTGCTACTATTTATGAATGCGTTGTCGATAAACATTGTAAATCGTTCTGATGAATTTAACATTCAACGGTTGAAGTCCGCGTGTGGTGTGACTTGGTAACTGCAATCATCTAATTCCATTATCCCTGTCAATTTGTGGAGCTTTTAGGTTTTAACTGTGGGTGTTGTGGTTGTCCAACAATAACAAAACAGGAGCCTCAAAGCTTACTTTAACTGTTTCAATGAAATGATTAAGCCATGTCACAAAAAGATTGCTACGGATATATCCAGTATCGCTAATAGTGACAATGCTGCCAGGCGGAGGACCTCATGGGTGATACAAACTACCCTGCTGCACTAGCACAACAATCCACAGTAGTATTTGTCCCCTTCTCTCCTCTAGAAATACTCACAATTTGATGTTTTTCCTTCTTGGCTAATATTTTCTAGCATTTTCATTGTATAGTTAAGAAGCCTGTCTCATCGACGTTGAATATACGTATGGCGGTAATTTTTTTCTCTTCACAAATTCTTTAAAAATGTTCATAGAATTTATCAACTCGTCTAAAAGGAATTATGGTTGTTGTGTTGTTTTTCAGCCAGGAAATTCTGCGCCTTACTGGTCCTCATTTTCTTTTCATTAAAGAACTAATTATAGCAACCCGTGCTTTGCTAAATCTGATAGGCCTTTCCAATGATGTTTTCTCCAGCTGCCGTAACGATATTTCTTTATGACATGAAGCTATAATACCATTTCTTGAATGTCATACGTTTATCTGTGTTGAAATTGTGTTTAAAATTGTTTCTTGTTGCCAAGAAACAGCCAAAAACTCTAGATAATCTGAAAAAAGCAATTTTTTAGATTATCGTTAAAAAAAAATATATTTCTGCAAAATTTAGTTGCAACAAAAATTTCTGCGAAGTTTTCACTTTCATTTTCTTTTATTTACGAAGTAGGATAAGCAATTTTCTCTACTAAACATCTAAATCAGTTGCTGACTATTCCGGCGTTTTGTTTAAATAATTTATCGAGATGTTGATTTGCATAATTATTACAGGTCGTACGAATAAATATTTTATCAAAATCGAGAAACGCCGTTCATACGGAAATCGCTTATATAACTGACCACTTAAGAAACATCTACAAACTGAATTTTGCAAGAAAATAATGCGATAAATTGCTTTACTGAAGAACATCACCACGAACATAACAGGCCAGTATTTATCTTTTTGATTTATTGACAAAGAACACACTTTCAGATTTCCAAAACGAAGTTGAAATATTGGATTGAATATTTTTTCAGCATAAATAGCAACCCACATTGGCTATCCTAAATATTTAATTATCAAGGAAATTATACATTGAATTTATTAAAGTAAAACTCATTAATGCAATTACATGAATAAATATGGGGAATTAGTAGGCACATACTCTATGCTGCCACAATAAAAAAATAACTAGTTATAAGTAGTCTAAGATCTTACAAACAAAACAATCTGCCATTTCTGGAACTACGGTACACAAGGAAGGCATCAGGGCTAGTGTCAGGCTCAAACCGCCTATTATTTCTGTTTTTAATCCAGGTAATCACTTTATGTATGGTCACAACTGCTATATGGGCAGAAGCTTCGACTCTAAAAGCCAAATCCGTAAAAAAATTGGAGGCGTTCGAAATGTGGTTATATTCTTAAAATTCCCTGGACTTTAAAAGTCTTAAACAAAGCAGTGTTAAGACGAATTGGATATTAAAATAAGAAAAACATCGTATCTGGGCCATAAACTTCGAAATGATAAATACTTTAATTACTATTTATAACTGGGAATAAGCCACATTAAAGATAAAAATACATTTATTGACGTTTCAATTTCCAATTCGGAAATCGTTCTCAAAATACAAATAGTAAATTAAACAAATTTTGTTTTTTGTTACATAGTGAAAAAATTCTTCTGATAATTTAATTTTATCTGACTCATTTAAATTGACAATTCAGACATACATTATGCATTTTAAAGTAGACGACTTTAAAATGATATTGCCAATATTGTTGAGTTGCGCTCCTGGGACGACTTTACTTATAAGATAGTTCATTCGATTACATGAAATCAACTTTAACTTGAGAATATCCGTCAGAAAAAATCACAGCATGTAATTCGTCTTTAAAAAGACAAACACATGACATGATGACAGTAAAATTCTCCTGTTAGTGATTCCATAGTAAATTATGAGGGAAAAACCAGGAAAAAAACCTCATAATACTATCCCGACATTGTAAGTATTTGTTCGTGAATTTAGTTTACCTTCAACAAACATCAAAATTCTGATTTTATGTTACGTTATTTAAAAAACATAAATGATGTATCCTCTATATGTTACTGACTTACTAATACTGGTATTTTCTTATTAATAACTTCCTCTTTCAATATTGGTAACCAGATCCTACTACATTCTGCCGAGGAATTTGCGACACAATTGGCCTCATTTAGCATAATTAGAGCCGCTTCTTTGATTTTTCTTCTAACATATAGAGGATACATCATTTATGTTTTTTAAATAACGTAACATAAAATCAGAATTTTGATGTTTGTTGAAGGTAAACTAAATTCACGAACAAATACTTACAATGTCGGGATAGTATTATGAGGTTTTTTTTTCCTGGTTTTTCCCTCATAATTTACTATGGAATCACTAACAGGAGAATTTTACTGTCATCATGTCATGTGTTTGTCTTTTTAAAGACGAATTACATGCTATGATTTTTTTCTGACGGATATTCTCAAGTTAAAGTTGATTTCATGTAATCGAATGAACTATCTTATAAGTAAAGTCGTCCCAGGAGCGCAACTCAACAATATTGGCAATATCATTTTAAAGTCGTCTACTTTAAAATGCATAATGTATGTCTGAATTGTCAATTTAAATGAGTCAGATAAAATTAAATTATCAGAAGAATTTTTTCACTATGTAACAAAAAACAAAATTTGTTTAATTTACTATTTGTATTTTGAGAACGATTTCCGAATTGGAAATTGAAACGTCAATAAATGTATTTTTATCTTTAATGTGGCTTATTCCCAGTTATAAATAGTAATTAATTTACAATGCCACAAGAAAATAGCTTCAGAACAAGATAAATACTTTCTTCTATATGACTGCATGCCATCATGCATGAAAGAGTAAAGAGAAGAAAAGTGTGGAAAAAAAGAAAAAATCTTGGTTGAAAAATGTCAGGGATTGGACTAACCTCGGTGTTAAACAGATATTTCACGTTGAAAAAGATAGGAAAGCATTTAAAGAAGTGATCGTTAGACCGTAATAGTTGGATATTATATCCGACCCTTAAATCATAAATACATGTTAATAAAAAAATATCATTTTCTGTGAAAAATGTTTCATCTCTGTATATCACTCTAGCTTCCACTTTTTTCCAGCCCTCCCTCTAACTTTTAGAATATTTGGTCTTTATTATTTTCTATATGATCATATTAAAAATGATTTCGGTGCTTTTTTTATGCAAATGTATTATCAATTTCACATATATTTCTTATTTCTTTATTTCTTTTGCTAATATTATCAGTCGCTATCACTATCAAGTTACAGTTCACTCAGAGAGGTAGCAGATGCAAACTCAATACATGACACAACAATAATGGAGAAAGACTATGTTATTTAGCAGCGGCATTAAGCATGAAAATAAGTAGAACAAGATATAAGAGCAAAGAAATACACAAAATAACATGGTTGAGACCAGGAATTTCAAAGGGAAATCAACAAGACCCACAGACAGATATTAAAAAGACACACAAACAATCGATAAATGACGTCAGATCTCACAAAGGGGCTAACATCGATTGGGACCATATGATAATGATTACAAAATGTAAAATAAAAACAGAAATGAAGTTCAAAGAACAACAAATGGAAGAGCAGTAAAAAAAAATCAAACAAACAATAAACAATGCAATAAAGAAAGTTTAACAAAATGCAAAATATAAGAACATAAGCCGAAACACAAAAATAAAAATATACAAAACGACCATAAGACCAATAGTAGTATGTATATACTTTAGAAATATTTACATTAACAGCAAGAGAAGAATAGCAATTGAAAGTTGTTGAAAGCAAGATTATCAAAAAATACTTTGACCAAAAGGGTGGAAACGAAGATAATGCAAGACACTGGATGAATCACGAAAGACAAAAATGGATGGGCCAATAGAACATAGAGCAATAAAAGCACAAATAATTATATGGTATGGACACGTAATGAGAAGAGAAAAGAGCAACCCGTTAAGAGTTATAACGGAATGGATACCACCAGGTAAATGTACCAGAGGCCAACTTAAACTGACATAGAGACAACAAGTGGGAGAAGATTTAAGAGGTATGGAAATTAGAAATATAGAAAGGACAATCAAAGAATCAAATCACTATCAAAATATTTAAGTTGTCCGATCTTTTAATTCTTTTTTGTGTAAATATGGTTTATATTCGCTATGCTTTCAATGCCACACTTCAGTGAATTTAATAAGTTTGTCAATAGGTACTGGCGCAATCAATACAATGTTATCATTCTCCACTTAAAATCGTAAGCGACGTTTATCTTAAATAGAAATGAACCCTGGTGTCCAATCAAACCTAGTCTTGATACTTTTTTTGAGGCTCCGTCATTTGCACTTTTTGCTATATCATTTTTACTTTACTATATATTGCAAACACCATGTTAATTATATTAACTGCTAAGTTTATTGGTGCAGAAATTATTAGAATATAAATAATTAACCTTGAATCTATCAAACAAACAAATCTTTTTAGAAATCAATTTTTGTTCAATTTCTCTTCGCTGCGTTGATTTCAGCATCTGTAATTCGTCAGTTATAAAAAAAAGTCTGATAAATTAAAATTAGTCAATAATAACAATATAGGATTGTCGAGTTAACCGAAATGGAACTTATTTTTAACAGCTATTACAAATATTATTTTTATGTGTTATTTTGTGGCGAGAAATTGATGATTTCGTAGTCGTCGTGAATTGTTACCATAAAAAAGAGATCGGTGGTTATAATACAGATTCTTTCGAAACTTTTTAATAATAAAAAATAATTTAAATTTCCATTAAATGTAACATGCAGAAACGAACGACTCATGTGGTATTCTGAACAGTAAAAATGCTAAGTTGAGAGCATTACCTTAAATAGAATAAATATTTCTAACTAACTAAGATCTTCTTGTATCTAATTGATTAATGAGATACAAGTGACAAAGAGAGCAAAGGAAAGTTAATGTTAAAATCAATGTTAAATATATCTCTCAGAGACAGAGTTCTAAATCAAATAGTTAGAAGAAATCTGGTGACATAGGGGTAGTTAGACAGAATCACAACCCTGAAATGGAATTGGGCAGAACATGTTGTCAGAGTCAGAGATGGACGATTAACCAAGAAAATTTTAGAATGAACGTCTAGGTGTTCACCTAGACACGATGCTTATATTAAGGACGCCCTCCAACAAGATGGTCAGATGACGCGAAGCTCATCCAGCACCACTGGATTCAGAGTGTTCAAGATCGTATGCAATCGGCTGAGAGAGAATTATGAGAGAAGAAATACTGAGACTTGTGGATCAAAGAAGAGAAGTCTTCTTTACCAGAAATAAAGATAAAAACGAATACAAGAGGATCCACGCACTAATCAGGCAGAAGATAAGACACGTGAAAACACAATTTCATAATAAAGAATGTAATGAAATTGAACAATATGAAAAGAAACACGATACATTTCATCTGCACAAGAAATTAAAATAGGTCGCTGGAAACAAACGGAAACAAGTATCCCAAAGTTTAGAAGACAGAAACGGACACAGAATATTAGACATCAATGACAAGTTAAAAAAATGGAGTACATTTCTGAATTATTTGAAGATAAGAGAGTAGAACACTTTACACCGATTGCTATATCAGGTCCATCTGTAACAGAAAGTGAGGTTACACGTTTAATACAAACGGCAAAAAAGGAAAATTACTTGGCCCCGATGAAGTAAGTGCTGAAATACTAAGGTTTTTGGGAAAAATAGAATTAAAGCTCTGTGTAATCTCTTTAACAGAATTTATGACACTGGGATATTACCAACTGATTGGTTAAAGTCGACATTTGTCACAGTACCTAAGAAAAATCGTCCAAAAACATGCGGTGATTATGGGACAATAAATCTGATAAGTCACGTTTTGAAGATCTTTCTGCGAGTAATACACAGCAGAATTTACACGCTGTTAGAGAACAGAATTAGCAATACTCAATTAGGGTTTAGAAGTGGCTTGGGTATAAGAGAAGCCTTGTTTAGTATACAGGTGCTAGTACAGAGATGCATAGATATAAATCAAAATGTGTACATTTGTGCAATCGATTTTGAAAAGGCTTTTGACAAAGTCTGACATAACAAAAAGCTAGAATTATTGGTAACAGCTGGATTGGACGATAAAGATCTACGAATAATTACAAATTTATACTGGCATCAAGTGGCAAAAATAAAGATTGAACAGGAACTGTCGGATGAGATAAATATAAAAAGAGGAGTGAGACATGGCTGTCTTATATTGTCGCCTTTACTTTTTAACTTATATTCGGAGGAAATATTTAAGGAAGCTTTAATGGAGACAACCGAAGGTATTATTGTAAAGGGAGTAACCGTCAACAATATTAGATATGCCGACGATACCTTAGTCCTTGCTAATTACTGAGAAGACCTTTAACATCTAACGAACAAAATAAAACAGACTTGTGATCAGTATGGATTAAAACTCAACGTTAAGAAAACTAAATATATGATAGCAAACAAACTTATATACAGGATGGAGGTATAAAAGTCGGAGATGCCACACTGGACAGAGTAGAGAAACTCGTGTATCTCAGCAGTAATATCAATGAGAGCTAGGATCCAACCGCAAAAATTAAAAGCCGAATAGAACGTACTTTGCAGTCACGATCTTAGCATTGACCTTAGAGTTTGAATGACATCTTGCTACATC
This sequence comes from Diabrotica balteata, assembly GCA_918026665.1. Lineage (NCBI taxonomy): Eukaryota > Metazoa > Arthropoda > Insecta > Coleoptera > Chrysomelidae > Diabrotica > Diabrotica balteata. The sequence goes on along the minus strand of OU898279.1, from coordinate 16,384,569 downwards.
TTTCCTGTCCTGCTGTATGGAGTAGAAGAGTGGACTCTAACTGAGGCTATACCTTAACGCTTGACAGCCTTTGAGATGTGGGTATACAGACGACTACTGAAAATAAGCTGGATCGACAGAGTTAGAAATGAGGACCAAACAACATAACTGGTGAATATAATAAAGAAACGCAAGCTGGAATACTTCGGTCACATTATGAGACTCCCTGAAAAATATGATCTTTTACATCTGATCATTCAGAGAAAGATCCAAGGTAATCGTGGTCCTGGTAGAAGAAGAATATCATGGCTGAAAAATCTGAGGCAATTGTATGGAAAATCAACTACATCGTTATTTAGAGCTGCTGTCATTAAAGTCACGATAGCGAATATGGTAGCCAACATGATATCCAACGATCGATAACGGTCATGGAACTAGAAGAAGAAGAAGTAGCCTGGGAGTCCGATTTTGGGTCTCTGCTTCGGTTTTCTGAACATTTAGACTCTGTGGCTGGATATGCAGAGGGTACTTCGAATAGACTGTTTGAAATCCATCTGTAAGGCACAGTGGGAGTAGATAAGTGGCCCTTTGCCAGGCCCTTGCATCCCATATGGTGGTTTTATACGTTTTAATCAATCGTTAGTCGAACGAAGAACCAGAGTGAGGAAAACTAATTAAGTTATACGGAAAACGAATAAAATTGACTGTTATTGAACAACTTAAATCACAATGTAATACTAAACGGAAGTTATAAAATCCTTAACGACTCATGCTTCAGGAATCCGAAGAAGCTTTTTTGCCATAAACTTTAATTGGAAAAGTAAATTTAACCCTAGAAAGATAATCTTATTGTGATGTACATAAAAGATAATCATGCGTAAAATTGACACATGCCAATATGTCGAGGTTTATACATTAATTTGAATAAACTGTACGGCAATTTAATATTTACTCATATATATATATATATATATATATATATATATATATATATATATATTATATATATATTATATATATATAACCCGTCAAGCGAGAGCTGGCGGGTTGCGCGTAGAACAAATTGAAAAAAGGAAGGGATTGCTCCTTTCTATTGCAGTCGGCTAAGAGTTCACATGTTGTAATTAGTGCTAGATTTCTGACAGTGTTGTCAAGTATTTACGTTTTTATTTGGAGTGGCCCTATATTATAAACTATTATTTATATTTCACCCGCCAGCTCTCACTTGTCGGATTATACAAATAATAAATTATACAAAGAATGTATTTACATTATATTTATTTATTAAAAAAAAATCAAAAACTAAACTTCTGTTATACATTAACAAAATTTGGGAACATTCTTTCTTCCACCATAAAACTTACTTTTTACTATAATAATAAGACATTTTGTTAATTACTATTAAACTGGGAATAAGCCACAATTAAAGATAAAAATACGTTTATTGACGTTTTAATTTCCACTTCGGAAATCGTTCTTAAAATACAAACAGTAAATTAAACAAATTTTGTTTTTTGTTACATAGTGAAAAATTCTTCTAATAATTTAATTTTATCTGACTCATTTATATTGACAATTCAGATATACATTATACATTTTAAAGTAGAAGACTTTAAAATGATATTGCCAATATTGTTGAGTTGCGCTCCTGGGACGACTTTACTTATAAGATAGTTCATTCGATTACATGAAATCAACTTTAACTTGAGAATATCCGTCAGAAGAAAATCATAGCATGTAATTAATAAAATAATAGAGATTATCTAAGAACGATATTGGATATGAGACTCAGGTGTATAGAAAACCAACACACACCAATAGATATTTAAATTTCAAATCAAATCACAATATTAATGTAAAAAAGAGAATAATTAAATCCTTATACGATAGAGCCAAAATTACTTGTTCTAACGAAAATTCGTTCTTGGAGGAGAAACATTTGTTAACTTCTGTTTTATTAAAAAATGATTATCCTTTATCGTTTATAAATAAGGAATTTTCAACAATCGATCAAATAGAACAGAACAACTTAGAACGAGATCCTACAGCATACACAAGGAATAATATGAGGAAAATAACAATACCGTACATAAAAGGACTATCAGAAAAACTTAAAAGGATAGGAAATAAATTCAACATTTCAACAACATTCAAAACAACAAACACGTTGAGATCTATTTTGTCCAAAACCAAACCTAACAATGAACAAGAAAGGACAAAGAATTGCATTTATAAAATACCTTGTGAATGCGATCAGTTTTATTTAGGTGAATCTTCAAGGCCATTAAATGTTAGAATAAGTGAACATCAATCTTATATTAAAAATAGGGAATTTGATAGATCTCAAATCTGTAAACACGCATGGGATAATGAACATAGGGTTCAATGGAATAATTCAAATGTAGTCCTAAAAGAAACGGATGGTAAAAAAAGAAAAATCAAAGAAGCGGCTCTAAGTATGCTAAATGAGGCCAATTGTGTCGCAAATTCCTCGGCAGAATGTAGTAGGATCTGGTTACCAATATTGAAAGAGGAAGTTATTAATAAGAAAATACCAGTATTAGTAAGTCAGTAACATATAGAGGATACATCATTTATGTTTTTTAAATAACGTAACATATAAAATCAGAATTTTGATTTTTGTTGAAGGTAAACTAAATTCACGACCAAATACTTACAATGTCGGGATAGTATTATGAGGTTTTTTTACTGGTTTTTCCCTCATAATTTACTATGGAATCACTAACAGTAATTACAACAAGTAATTTTGGCTCTATCGTATAAGGATTTAATTATTCTCTTTTTTACATTAATATTGTGATTTGATTTGAAATTTAAATATCTATTGGTGTGTGTGTTGGTTTTCTATACACCTGAGTCTCATATCCAATATCGTTCTTAGATAATCTCTATTATTTTATTAATTACATGCTATGATTTTCTTCTGACGGATATTCTCAAGTTAAAGTTGATTTCATGTAATCGAATGAACTATCTTATAAGTAAAGTCGTCCCAGGAGCGCAACTCAACAATATTGGCAATATCATTTTAAAGTCTTCTACTTTAAAATGTATAATGTATATCTGAATTGTCAATATAAATGAGTCAGATAAAATTAAATTATCAGAAGAATTTTTCACTATGTAACAAAAAACATAGTAATTAATTTACAATGCCACAAGAAAATAGCCTCAGAACAATATTAAAACATTTTGTATTATAAAAGAAATAATAAATTATATATCTTATATATAATAGGAATATAGTTACAAACCGTTACAAACAGTTTTTACACATATCAATATTATGCTCTCGACAAATACCTTTTGAACATTTTTTGCACGACGCATTTGCCTTTCGCCTTATTTTTAAAGGGCAATAAGTACAGTAAATGCGTTTCTTCGGTACTGGCTCTTGAGTGTCGTTTTCTGATGTACCAGGCTCTTCTTGCGATATCATAGTAGATATATTGTCGCGCAAATATCTCTTCAAAGTGGGAGCTTCTAAACGCTTACGCATAAACGACGATGACAGTGCCTTGCTAAGGCTTTTCATAAAATTTTTGCGATTTAGAGCCTTTTTACCTTTGCTGGTAACGTTGTGGCTGTAGATAATATAAGCGTTTATGCAGGCAATGTTTATCATTCCATACAATAAAGCCATAGGCCATCTGTTAGTCTTCCTATTACAGGACATAAGAGAACACATTTGGTCTAGTGTGTCGACTCCGCCTTTTGTCTAATTATTATAATACATAATCATTTCCGGTTTACCAGTAATTTCATTGATGGTAGCATCCTCATCACAAGATGATAATAAGTAAACCATCTTAGTTGGCTTCGGTTTATAGGTTAGGTCCGTCAAAACAAAACATCGATGTACCCACTGGTCTAGAGCGACTGTTTTTCAGTTCTTCCGGTATTTCGCGTTTATTTGATCGCACGGTTCCCACAATAGTCAATTTATACGGTTCTTGGTATATCAGTTAAATAGGTAAATCAGTTATCACACGTAATAATACGACAACTACCATGCACAGGCTTTGATAACTCCTTAACGTAGTATTCACCGTGGGGTACACCATTGGTCTGGGTTCCTCTTCCCAAATAAGGTATTCCATTTATATTATACTTTGTAACACTATCACACATCATGAGGATTTTTATGCCATACTTACTTGGCTTGTTTGGAATATACATCTTAAATGGACATCGCCCTCTAAAGACAAGTAACTGTTTATCTATCGTCAAGTCAGCCCCTGGAGTATAATTACGTGTGCATTGATAGATAAACATATCCCATATTTTTCGAATAGGAGTAAATACATCGTTTTCTCGTAGTGTGGGCCGTATAGTTTTGTCATCCATTCTAATGCACCGTATCAAAAAATCAAAACGATCACGACTCATCACAGATACGTACACCATCGACGAAGATCAATCAAACAGCTCATCGGTGGACATATGGTTGTCTTTTCTCACTGCCGTCATTACCAGAATACCAAATAAAGCTCGGATTTCATCGTCATTCGTGTCACGAAATGTAGCACCTGTCATGGATTCCCGTCGTTTCAGTGATATCTTTGCATTTGTCCATTTTAATATTTCCGTAATCATCTCGTCCGTAAAAAACAAGTTGAAGCATAAGACGGGGTCAAACATATTACGGCACATGCGCGTGGGACCTCTTTGAGATCTAACAATATTCTGTGCGAAAACTCGGCTACGCCTCGTGGACTTCGAAGTCGACCAGCAATTTTTATTCTTACCTCTAATAGTTCTTTGTGGTAAGACTAAGATTCGGTCGAAAGAAGGACCCGGTGAAGAGACTGGTTGTTCAACAATACCTTGTTCATCTAAGATTTCATTTCCACTTGGCGTCGGCTGTTCATCTCTCATCTCAGCTTCAAAAGCTTCTTCTATGTCGCTCTGCACATCATCTTCACTTTCGTGGTCTGCTACTTCACTACCGGAATCCTCACTAGGAAGATCATCATCACTTTGTAAAAGAGCGGCCAGGATACGATCATCTAAATTTCTACTTGCCATTCTAGTATACTATAGTCACAATACCTATAAAAAAACAACAATATATAATAAGTCTAAAAACATGAAAAAGTAATACAATTACTATATAAATCAAAATCTTAAAAGTCACGTAAAAGATAATCATGGGTAGTTTTGACTCATGCAGTCGTTATATTTCAAAATGGGTGACATTTACCTTAGCGACAACTACTTATCGTGGAAGCTCCTAACGACGACTGAGATGTCCTAAAAGCTCAGCGACAGATTCGCGCTATTTAGAAAGAGAGAGCAATACTTACAAAACGCATGCGTCAATTTTACGCAGAGTATCTTTCTAGGGTTAAGAAAGTCTAAAATCATTCAAAGATTCCAGAAAACCTTTGTCTATTCCAGAAATTTACCACCTGCACTCTGGTTGTGGAGTAGTATAGTGTAAATAGTATATTTTTATTAGGTAATAATATTACACCTGTGTTTAAATATGCACATAAGAGTCTTTGATGCTTGTATAAGGTATATTAAAAGAATACCTACATATTCACTAAGCGTGAATCTCAACAAATAATTCATTATTTAACGTTTCTTTCCTAGATCTCGAAAGATAGAAATAATTATTTAACAAAAATTTCAACCTTGACTATATTACAGAAAGTATAAATCCTTTATGCATTGCTAGACATACAATTATGTGGTTACATTAAAAATTTACGTATTTCTAAAGTAAAAAGAAATCCAAGTGTTAATTGTTAATTGAAGTATATAACTTTAGAAACTACAGGATATTGTAGTTGGTAATAATCAACCCAGTAATTAAAATAGTCTAAGTGACGGGGAAATAGGTGTATATTTAGAATATTTGTACAAAATGATTGTGCAAAGGTGATGAAAATATGGTAAGAGGTATTCTACTTTGAAGTATAATTGATGATTTTTATATTCTTGTATACTTTGGCAATTACAAAAGATGTATTAATACGTAACAATCAGTTAATACAGTCTTGCTCTTCATTGATTAGCTGGATAAATGTATATAATAGAACGATTAAAAAATATGTTTGAGAAAGGTTCCTGCCGACTTTCTCGCATTTCCCTTTTCGTCTTCAGTATCTTTAGATATCTTGCAAAAGTTCAGTCACTTATTAGCGCTTTACACCATCCACTTTTTTTTTAAATGGTCTATAATCGGTTCATAATTTGTCGATAGCTCACTACAAGTTTAACCCCAATTAGAGAACTGAAATACAGAGAGGATAGGTAATACGATATAATAGTAAAAACCAACATGAAACTGACGGTTTAAGATGTTTTCGACTAACCCACCTTGTATCTGAAGGAATAAAATACAGCAGTCAACCTTACATTCCGATTAAGAAGGTATTTTGGTTACAGATGACCGACCAGTGTCGTAGAGTATAGAAACATTTATTTTAACTAAATAAATATATTTTTTAAAGCGTCTTCTTCTTCTTCAGATGCAAATCCACTAATGGATGTTAGCGATCACATTTTCCATTAATTCTCTATTTCTTGCAATATGTATCAGAGATTGAATGTCGTTAATCCCTGTCCATTGCCTTATGTTTCGGAGCCAGGACATTTTCTTGCGTCCCATTCTTCTCTTGCCTTCAATTTTACCCTCGATTATAAGTTGGAGGAACTGGTATTTTTCATTTCGCATGATGTGACCTAGATACATCGTTTTCCTTTTCTTGATGGTTTCGACAAGTTGGCGTTCTTGGTTTATTCTTTTAAGGACAGCTATATTTGTGTTTTTGGCTGTCCATGGTATTTTTAGGATACGGCGATAAAGCCACATTTCGAAAGCTTCTAATCTGTTTATATCCCTCGTTTTGAGTGTCCAGCCCTCTACGCCACATAGTAGCACTGACCATACGTACTTTCTTGAATTTTACGAAAGCTTGTCGAGCTTGCTCAATGCGACATTTTACTTCCCTGTTTGATGCCCAGTCTTCAAAAAGCTACTATCCCAGGTATTTAAATTTACTCACTCTTTTAATGGACTTAGTATTCAGTGTTATGGTGGAGTTTTCTTGTGCAAGTTTCTGAAGATGATCATAAATTTGGTCTTTTTGTTATTAATTTCTAATCCCATTCGCTTACTGTATTCTCCGATTATAGTGACAAGTTGTTGAAGATCGACTATGTTGTCACAAATTAAGACACCATCATCAGCATATCGTATGTTGTTGATCAATACTCCATTCACCTTGATTCCCATCTCTGCATCCTCCAAAGACTCTTGAAATTTGGCTTCCGACTAAATGTTAAATAAAAGAGGGGAAAGCACACATCCCTGTCAAACGCCTCTTCTTATATGTATGGGTTTGGATATAGAATTGTCTATTTCTTAACTGTGCCGTTTGAAGCCAGTACAAGTTTTCAATGCATCTTATGTCTTTTTGGTCTATATCAACGTTCTTGAGAATCTGCATTAACTTGTGGTATTGGACACGATCAAACGCTTTTTGGTAATCTAAAAAGCATAGGAACACATCCTTCCTCTGATCGTAACAATTTTGGACCAGCACCTGTGTTGCTACTATTGCTTCTCGTGTTCCTAAACCTTCCTAAACCCGAACTGGGAATCGTTGATGTCCCATTCACATTTTTTGTATAATCTTTGATGTAGTATTTTTAAGAATATTTTTAAAATGTGACTCATCAGGCTAATGAGTCTGTGATCCTCACATCATTTTGCATTGACTTTCTTGGGTAGGGGAATAAAGGTAGAGCGTAACCACGTTGAGGATAGCAGCCAGTTTCATAAATTAAATTAAATATTTTGTGTAGTGCTGAAAATCCCCTTTCATCTAGTAATTTGAGTATTTCTGAGAGGACTTCATTCCATGTTGGTATTAGATCTTCGGTAATGTTTGTCATCAATATTTAAATTTGTGCGTTTATTTTATTGCTTATTTCTGCTTGTATCATTGGGTCTTTCAGTTTATCCAGTGCTATCTGTTGTTGAGTTTCAGGCTTGTTCTTGCATGAAAGAGCGATCTTTATGACGGCCACTAATAGTACGTGGTCAGAAGGGACATCTGCTCAAGGGTATGTGCAAGCTCTTTTGACAGTTGTGCTGAATCTACCGTTGATAAGAATGAAGTCTATTTTTAAAGCGTACTTATGTAAATTGTATTTTTTTTTAATGAAACTTCTTTATTTTATTCAAAAATAAAAAGTTTCTTGCCATTTGTAAAAGATACATTTATTTAATTAAGGGAAAGGATATAATTATTTTCGAATCCGGAGAAAAATAATAAATATTTTTGAAAAATTTAAACGTAGAATGAAATACTACATTATTACTGAGGGCAGAAATTTCCTGAAAACTTCTACAATGTTTATTTTAATATGTTATGTAACAGGGGTGAAAATAAAAGAGAAAATATAGTATAATTTTTAATTGAAAATATTAGATGCAAAAGAAACTTTTTATTTATTCTAATAGATATTTCATTATGCCTTATGCAAATTTTTCAAAAATGCTTTTTAGTTTTCTCAGGATTTGAAAAAAAAAATGGATGCATTTAAAACACATTGAACATTTTGACAGGCGACATTTTGCGCCTTTCTCACTTAATACCGTACGATTACAACTACTATTACTTACCTTATACAATTACGATTAGAAAAGTATTCAAATTTAAAATAAACAGGATCAACTTGGGAATCCGAGTCGACTTGGTTAATAATTAGCGATTGTGTCTCCAAACATAAAAATGTTTGGAATAAAGCAAGAAAAATGCAATATAAGTATACTCCAAGTATTTATCACCTTAATGATGTATTGATTGAAAAATTTTTTGACAAAATAGCACCCTTATCAGTTAATACTGCGATAAAAAATAATCCTATTACTTCAAGTAACTTTCTTCTAAATCCATTTACACAAGAAGGACCTGACTTTGCGCTAACTAATAGCTCTGCTCCGGGCTACGATGATATTAAATATCCTATGGCTAAAAAACTTCGAAATATAGCAAAAAACGTAATATTTGATAATTTTAATGATATTCTTTTCAAAGAAGCAGAAATTGATGTATTAGGAACTGTTATTGTCATATTAATCCTTTAAAATCCTTTTTGATGGCGTGTGTTTTAAAGACTTTGGAATGGATTATCAAAGTTAGACTAGAATGGTGAATAACTATAAATTAGCTCTTAGCCATAAACAATAATTTTGGCGCAAACAATTACCTTTCTGAATTACATGGATTAATTAACCTTAACAATTGACATAAAAACTGCATACTAATTAAATGATAGACCAATGCATAAAAGAATTTAATTTTTTTAGATGGTTAATAGGACTTGGTGGAGAGCTAACGTTAAAACCGCCTTACTATTATATCAACAGGTCTATCAGACAGTCCCTATCTCAGGTCGATATTGGATAATGGATGTGCCTATCGTGTATGTATGCTGTTTCTTCACAAAATATCCAAAACCAACAGTAACCTATATTTAAATATAATAGTATTTAATAAACAAGTTTCTACAAATAAATATTGTCCGAAGAAAAATTCTCCACTACTATATATCGTACTTCAATTTAATCAAGATATCCTCAGTGATTTATACCCAGCTCAGCTTTGTCAGATCTTTACAATTACAATTTATTGTTTTTAAATGTAAAGATTGTATAGCTTCATATAGCGATAATTTTCACTATTCACACTAACTTATTATACTCAATACTTGCAAGCTTCGAAGAATCTGTGGCAGTAACGAAATGAAAAGAAAACATTTTTCTTCACTTGCTATTTAGATACTTTATCCCTAAGTACCAATCAGGAATATGATAGTTTGAGGTAAAGTTCTTATTAATTCAACTTTGAAAATTAAGGCAAATATTGAGCACAAGTTTAGTCAAATCTTGCCCAAGTACTTTCGCTCTTTGATTAAACTTGTGCTCGTACTAAAATATAAATAAAATTTTAAAGCAAAAAGACGAACAAAATGTTAAATATCTGTGTTGTAATTTATTTTGTAGTTAGTGAGTTTTACCTCTATAATAGACCGTATAGCACACCAAACAGTCAGATTTTTAAATTTCTAGGGTAAGAACATCACTCTAGATGTTTTTCAACCACTAGTATGCTGTTGTCTACAGGATCAAGATCAAGTATGCCAACTGCAAATTTTAAAAAAATTGAAATAAGCTAATAACAACTTGTTTGTACGTTTCGTAGAACTTTTAAAATTCTATATTTTTTTAAATTCTTATTAGAATCAATAATCATTATGTCTTTATGCTACATTAACATAATTTAAGAGTTTCTATGTATTTGTATCCAAATTCTTGAAACTTTCAACTCACAGTATTAAGTAAAATAAATTCCAATTAAGGCCATTTTTTTTAATTTTAACTATACATTGTTTCACATTGCCCCTACTGCATCCAATAAAATATACGACACCTATTAGAAAGGATGTGAGCTCTTATGATCTGTAATATCGTGTTGCAACCAACATCCAAATGTGTAATCGCGGAAAAGCAGCAAGCACCATATCATCTGCATTTTTGTATCTTCATTGCTACGTGAAAAAATGTTATTGAATAAATGGAAAGTTATTTTGAGATTATTACGTCTATAAGAAATGAAACAAATGGCAAACAACTATTCATAATTTTGATTTAATTTAATAAAAATATATAATAAAAATCTATGGAAGTTATCTAACTCAGAATAATAATAAAATATGCATACAAATATTTCTGACAAAAAAAGATATTAAGAAAAAAATACGAAATTTATGTCAAAGTCACAGTTAAGTAAAAGTTAAAATAACCGTGTTGATTTGCTCAGATTGGCTCAAATCTACATTTATGGCAAGATATTTGACACATTAAGAGTGGTTAGAAGATCGATGAATTATTGTTGCTAACATTAAAACACTGAAAACTTTTGTTTTTAATACTTGTACAAAATTTATTATAATTTATGATCATTACTAACAGATTATGGCACCTGCCTTTCTCAAGTAATGTATTTTCATGGTTTGTCTACACTTTATAAGTCTTTAACTAAATAAGTTAAGGGGGACAGTCGGGAGTTTTGATAATTTAAAATCAAATCTGTATTTTTAAATTATTCATTGTCATAGATTCTAATAAATATAGCTCAAGTGTGTGCTTATGTTCTGAAAGCGGGTGTTATTCTTTTTATTTTTATGTATTTGGCTATTTTTGTTGATATATTGCCTTTATGTGCTGGATTTTTTCTCTGACGGTGGAAGTTTTTGATTTAAAATTTGGTTTTATTTAATTATATTATTTTATTATTATAAATTAAATTTATAGTGATTACGTAATACTAAGAGGGAATAAAAGTTAAACAATATTGTAAGAAAACCCCACATTTTCTATTTAACTATAGGGGAGTAAGTATTCCAATCACGTGACTTAAATATATGGTTTTGATTTGATTGTTATTGTTGATACTACACAAACAATCTTAACAGGTTAGTTTAAGAGAAAAATTATAATTTAATGTTGATTAGTGCTTAATTGAGTGAAATTATGAGTTTAAATGAAGATAGTAAATTAGTATTAGTTGGAACACTAAGTTCTGAATCACGAAAAAGTCAAAAGACAGTTACAAATCGTCAACTTCTTAAGGAAAAGAGATACGCTGCTCCTGCTGGTGGTTGTGTGTTCATAGGTTGCTTACATAAAGGTAAAGCTTTTAAATGTTGTGAAGTTTGGCCTAGTGATGCCGGTGAATTTCGGAAGACACTTTATTCGAAACCCGAAAAATTTTTCAGGACCAATTAGTTGGGAGGTTCATAATAACAAAAAACGTTCAACGTCAGAGGTTCCTACAATCTTGCTTAGGCCTCGATTTGCAACAAGCAAAATCCAAACCAAAATTTACTTCCGAAGTCTTGAAATCTTTTTTTTTTCACCTTACATAGTTTACATTAGAAAGAGTCTTACGACTTGCATCAAAACTAAAAACTAACCAAGGACTAGAAGACAACAGAGGAGGTGATAGAATGCTAGTGCAGAAAATCCCCAACTCCAAGTAAAGTTATCAATGTTTCGTAAAATATTCTGCAGAGAGTTCAATGTTGGTTTCAAATCTCCTGCATCTGATGTTTGTGAGTACTGTGCCATGATGGACTATAAAATTAAAAATGCTACAGGAACTCAAAAGCTTTTACTAAAAAGAGAATACACAAGAAAATGGCAAAGTGTTTCTCTGAATTAATGAAAGAAACCAAAGAAAAAGAGAAAGCTTTATTCTTTGACATGCAGCAGATACAACCACTTCCTCGAACGCCTATTCAACGAGCTTTCTATGCCAGACAATTAAGTATTTACAAAGTGTGTGTAACAGATATTAAAAATGACAACACCCCATACTTTTATATATGGACCGAAGAACAAGCAGGGCGCGGTTCAACCGAAGTAGCTTCTGCTCTTTCTAGTTATCGTGAATCAGATGACCTTACAGATGTGACCCACCTGAGATTGTATTGTGATGGATGTGCAGGTCAGAACAAAAAGAATCATATGCTTCATACTTTATTGTACTTTTTAGCAGCTTACGAAGGCACCTTGATACATATTACTAATAATTTCCCTGTCATGGGCCATTCTTTTTTACTAGCCGATAGGGTTTTTGAAAGAGCCGAGACATTGTTGCGGAAGAACTTATTGATAAAGAAGAAAGGTTCTTATTGACAAAGAAGAAAAGGCTGTCAAGCGTTTAAGGATAGCCTCAGTTAGAGTCCACGCTTCCACTTCATACAGCAGGACAGGAAATATGTAGCAAGTGTCTCTACTCTATCCAGTGTGGCATCTCCGACTTTTATACCTTCATCCTGTATATTAGTTTGTTTGCCAACTATCATATATTTAGTTTTTCTTAACGTTGAGTTTTAATCCATACTAATCACAAGTCTGTTTTATTTTGTTCATTAGATTTTGAAGATCTTCTCAGCAATTAGCAAGGACTAAGGTATCGTTGTCATATCTAATATTGTTGACGGTTACTCCCATTCACAATAATACCTTTGGTTGTCCCCATTAAGGCTTCCTTAAATATTTCCTTTCGAATAAAAGTTAAAAAGTAAAGGCGACAATATACAGCCTTGTCTCGCTACTCTTTTTATATTTATTTCATCCGACAGTTCTTGTTCAACCTTTATTCTTGCCACTTGATGCCAGTATAGATTTGTAATTATCCGTAGATCTTCTCTTGTACCCAAGCCACTCCTAAACCCTAATTGAGTATTGCTAATTCTGTCCTCTAACAGCGTGTAAATTCTGCTGTGTAATTACTTGCAGGAAGATCTTCAAAACGTGACTCATCAGACTTATTGTCCGATAATCACCGCATGTTTTTGGACGATGTTTCTTAGGTATTATCAGTTCGGTTCGAGTAGCCGAGCAGCGAGGACGTGTTCTTTGAGGAGTGGCAACTGACCTGAGTTTAACGGAGCTTATCAGCTCCAGCGGTGGGTAAGACACCGCAGTGGCTCGGGCGCTTGACGCAAATCAAAGGGAAGAGTATATGCGACTTTAATTATCTGCTTGAACCGCAGAGAGGTTGATTTTATAGGCCTCTCTCGGAGGGCTATAATTAGATTGCAAATACGAAATTTCGGGATCTCTGTATGGTGTCGACAGGGTAGACACTGCAAGGCTTAGTTGTGAATCTAGGTCGGGCAGCAACGGCCCCTGCGCTTACAGAGCGAGAACAGCAAGAGGCACCCTCCTGGAAACAGGAGTGAACAACCGCGTCGCCAGGTCCTGGGAAGGCACCCAGAATCCACTTGACACGAGTCAAGTGGAAAAACAAAAAACAGCGCTCATCAAGATAGAGAGATTTGTAATGTCGTCGGTCTCCTTTGAGGCCACTGAGCATTCAGCTCATGTCGTAGTTCATCCCCCAAACCCTAACCCTGAATCGGAGTTTGTATCTCTTGATACAGCACCGCATTCTATCCCTGCGTCCCCAACCATCTCGGAGATGGATACCCATTTTGAATGCCCCCCGTTGTCTGACAACGAATATAGTAACGATGCTTCTGACATTCAGTCAGTAGTATCGAATGATGTAATAGAAGATAACGCACTCGCGGACTTTAACGCGAAAAGATCAATGTTCGACGTGAACAACGTCTACGCTTCTCGTCGCGTCGATGATGGGAGAAAGAAAAGACCATGCTCCAGTCCAGAGCTAAGCTCTGAGACCGAGAATAAGAAGAAACACCGGGAAGAGGAAGAGAATACCATGATGCATATCCTCATCCAGAAAATGGATGACATGCAAAAATTGCACGACAGACAAGTCGAGGCATTAATGGAGCAACTCAAAGAGTTGCGAGAGGAAAATAAGAAGTTAATTGCACGAATAGTGCAATTAACTGAGAACCAACAAGGAAAAAAGTCGGAGGACAAGGCAGTCCCAACTAAACGCTTGCGCGAGGAGCCCACAGAATGGCAGGCCAACAAGGCAACAACACCTGGTAAGAGGGTTGAGCAATTGGTGACGGTTGAAAAACCGGCTACAATTGCTGAACCAAGCAAAGAGCATGAAGAATCCTGGCAGAAAGTAGAGAGGAAAACTAAAAAGAAAACCACTGCTAAAAGCGTCGAAGAAGCCACGCCCACAGAAACTGTGAGCGTAGCTCAAAAACAACGAGAAATCGTTGAAAAGAGACAAGAAAAGATAATGGATGACGTGATTAGATCACGCCAATCCAAAAGAGCCCAGAAGGAAGAACAACACAACGAAAATCCAGTGGTACCCGCTGATAAAACTCCAAAAGAAGCAAAGCCACCAGCGATAATCCTAAAATCAGTGGGCGAGAGCCAAAACATCCTGCGCAAAGCCGCGGAGAAAACCATTCAATCGGACAATAAGTTCGCGAAGTCTGGGCGGTCTGTGATTATCCAGACCAAAAGCAGAGAGGGGTACTTAGGAATGGTAAAAATACTGGAAGAGCATCGACCGGCTGTGAACTTCATAGCCTACCCTATTGATGCACCAAAGAATAAAAGGTTAGTAATCAGAGGATTACACACCAAGATCGAGCTAAGAGCAATCTTAGACGATTTAGAAAACAAAGGCGTGGACGTAATAAAAGGAGAAACAGTCGCTGGCATGAGAGACGGGAAAAAGGTGCAAATCCCGTTATTTAAAATCACGGTTCCTGAAGAGGAAGCCGAGAAAACACGCCAAATAACGAACCTCTGCTATCTTCGAGTAAGAATCGAAGACGAAATTAAACAACAAAGAGACGTAGTCCAATGCTATAACTGCCAGGACTTCTATCATGGCTCTAGCGCCTGCCATTGCGCCTCCCGTTGCGTCAAATGCGGAGACTATCACCGGTCCTCCGACTGCCCCAAGGACAGAGAAACCCCGGCCAAGTGTGCTAACTGCGACGGAGCACACACAGCTAGTTACAGGGATGCACCAAAGCACCCAAAAGGAAAACCAGGCAAACCCAAGCACCAAAGTACAAAAATGCACCAAGTGCACCGACGACACGGCCTAACGTAAGTTATGCCGCAGCAACGAAAGCAGCTGAACCACCAAAAGCTGCACCTGTAACTAGCTCCAACGCCTCGACGGAAGAAATCATGACAATCATGAACAATAAACTAAAAGAAATGACGGATCATTTCTCAGGTATGTTCGAGAAATTCTCCCATGCTATCGAGGCGATGAGTAAGTGTAGACTCGAGTAATGGCGGTACAGTTGGACGAGCTAAAGATCGGATCGTGGAATTCGGGCGGTATTCGTTCGAAAATTAACATCCTAGACGAGTTTACCAACAGACTCGCTATAGATGTCATGGCCTTACAAGAGACCAAACTAGTCGAAAGAATTAAAACAAAAATTCCTGGCTATGTCATCTATAGAGAAGATCATAGAGCGCGTTCAGGGGGCACGGCCATTATGGTGAGAGGGCAAATAGACCACCATCTAGTGCCCACACCACTTGGTCTAGTCACCATGGAAGCGACAATAATTCGAATCGTTATGGCTAACGGGACGCTGAAAATAGTTTCAGCATACGTTAGACCAAATGAACCGGTATTTAGAGAAGACTTAGATCTTATTTTAGATTCCGACGAACCGACCGTAATTATCGGCGATCTGAACGCTAGATCGCCCAACTGGTACGACCGGCGCACAAACGCAAACGGCAGACGACTCTGTGCCTATCTCGAAACCAAAAATAACACCATAGTAACGGGTCCTACAGACCCAACGTGCTTCCACGGAGAACTTCCCTCGCATATTGACATAGCAATTCTGCATAACATAGGTCAACAACATGAAATACATTCAGTAAATGAAGGCGATTCCACGCATAATGTAATCGTCATGACCTTAGGCTCAGTGGAAATAAATCCACTACAGCCCCAGCAAAGAAAGAAGACAAACTGGCCAAACTTCAGAAGAGTCATAAGCGAAAACATCGGAGCAATTCCGACAATCAACACTATAGAAGAACTGGAGGATAGTATCATAAAGCTAGAACAAACGATGCTAAATGCCATCGAAGTCAGTACTAAAACAGAAAACAAAATAACACAAAAAGGCAGATTCGAAGAAATCTCAAATGAGCTAAAAGATCTCATTAAAGAAAAAAACAGAAAAAGAAGAAGAGCGCAAAGAACAAGAAATCAAGAAGATAAAAGAATTGCTAACGAACTAGACAGGGAAGTTAAAAGAAAACTAAATGAGCACAGAAGCGAACAATGGGACAAATACATCCAAGAACTAAATCCAAACCAATCCGCATTCTGGAAAGTATCAAAAATACTAAGAAACGATAGAAAACCTATACCACCGTTACACGGGATAAACGGCAGAGTATTCACCGATGAAGAAAAAGTGGAAGTAATGAAAGAAACATTAGAATCCAACAATACGCAAAATTTCCACCCGGCAGAAGATTTAGACTTCACGGAGGAAGTAGAAAGAAGCGCTAGACGCTTAAGAAGAAGAAAAGGCATCATAGGCCTAGAACACACAAGTCCGGACGAGATTAAAGAACTAATCAAAATATTAAATCCTAAAAAAGCAGCAGGTCCTGATAAAATCACAAACAGGGCTATCAAAAATGTACCAAACAAGATCATAGTGTACATTGCTAGCATAATAAATGGAATACTGCGACTAAGATACTTTCCAGACAGGTGGAAAGAGGCGGAAGTAATTATGATTGGAAAACCGGGAAAAGATGCAAGTTTTCCACAGAACTATCGACCTATAAGTCTACTTTCATGTTTAAGCAAAATAGCCGAAAGAATAATCCTAAAAAGACTTCAAACAGAATCGGAAGCAATCGGAATGATTCCAGAAGCACAGTTCGGATTTAGATCAAGGCATTCTTGTGAATTACAAGTACTAAGATTAACGGAATTCATTACCAAAGGCTATAATGAAAAAATGTACACAGCTGCAGCTTTCCTCGATGTTAGCAAAGCTTTTGATAGAGTATGGCACGAAGGCCTACTCTATAAAATGAGTCAAAATGGATACAGTGAGGCGATGACATGTCTCCTTGCGTCATACCTAGCAAACCGGAGATTCCGAGTTCGTATAGGGTCCACCCTATCCGAGGTCGGAACTCTGGAGGCTGGTGTGCCCCAGGGGGCCGTGCTGTCCCCTTACCTGTACACCATATACACTGCAGACACACCCAGCGACTACAAAACATTGCTCAGCTTGTACGCGGATGATACCGCACTAGCTACTAGTAATAGAAATATAAACTTCGCAACTAGAGACCTACAACGCTCTCTAAATCGGCTATATGCTTGGTGCATAAAGTGGAAAATAGCACTAAACCCGGACAAAACACAGGCCGTCATGTTTCGAAAAAGAAGACAAATACCCGACACACAACTACATCTTGCAAACGAAAATATAGAATGGAGCAATCAAGCTAAATACCTTGGAGTGACCCTTGATCACAAGCTCACATTCTCGGAACACATAAATCAAGTAGTGCATAAAGCAAATTAACAAAGAACCAACTTGCCTCACTAATAGGCAAGAAAAGCAAGCTAAACTTTGGACAAAGATAAGGGTAGCAAATAGCATAATACTTCCAACGCTAACTTACGCATCAGCAGCTTGGGGCCACACATGCAAAACAAATAGGAAGAAACTGCAAGTAGCACAAAACCAGCTAATTAGAGACGCACTAAATGTACCAAGATATGTACCGTTACGATACATATACAGGGATACGAAACAAACAAGAATTCTTCATACAATGAATGAAAAAGCATATGAAATCTTTAACGAAATAAGAAACCACCCCAACAGGAAGCTGAGAGAGCTAACAGATTATGATGCCAACATTAGGACGACACATAGACGGCCTAAACAACAAATAGCAGGATATGTCCCAGTAGCATAAAACAGAGTAAAGTCAGAGATAGGCACAGATTAGTCAAACACAACGCGGGTTAGAAGTAGAAAAAAAAAAAAAAAAAAAAAAAACGGGCAGCAACCGGGGTCCGGCATTTTAGAGTTCCGGGCGCCGGGAACTACTCACCAAAAAAATTAAGTAGGCTTAAGTTTAATATTAGTATAAAATTCGACAAAATACCTTCTACCTCCGCGAGTCAATTATAGTGTCAATGAAAATAACTGTATTTTCATAACCCGGGCGCGATACGATACGTGACAGGGATACTGATCTCTGTCATACACATAGACACACATGACAATAGTACACAGAGAGCCTTATGCTCTCCTCGTACAGCCAACCTTTTGGCTTAGGCCCTTAAGGCAGGTCCATTAAAAGACCAGCAGCGCGACTCCCGAGCATCGAGACCATGTGCGGCAAACATGAGCTCGGTGGCCGGATCGGTCGGGTGCTCAGCTGACGAGGAGAACAAATTAACTTTTGCCAAATCGGCAGCTGAGTGTCCGAACACACACATTTCCCTGTACGGAGGGGCACCAACCTAGGTTGGTGCCTCTCCGTGTGGGGGCACACACTTTCTAGGGACATCAGGTCCAAAGTAATGCTCGTACCAAAGTAAATTCAGTAAAGTAACTAGGGAGAAAAGCTTTTAGCTACCCCTTAATTTCAGGTGGCCTAACCACAACCAAGTCGATACGTAGGGTTTTGTTCATTACCCAAATAGCCCTACGTAAAGTTCATAAGCCTTTGTTACGTATGTCACACGTAACAAAGGGGTGGAGGAAAAACCTGGGGGTCAGATAGGTACCGATTCAGAATGACTAGCTCTTCTGAAGCGAGACCGGTTTGATCTTCGGTCATGTGGATCCCACTGACTAGCAGTGGTATACACATGACACTAGGGGTTGGGTTGAACGCTTCGCGTGTGTATGTGTGTGTGTTCTTAGGTATTGTGACAAATGTCGAATTTAACCAATCAGTTGGTAATATCCCAGTGTCATAAATTCTGTTAAAGAGATTACATAGAGCTTTATTTCCAAATATATATATAATATATATATATATATATATATATATATATATAATATATATATATATATACTTGGATACTTGTTTCCGTTTGGATAATTCTTGTGCAATGAAAATGTATCGTATTTCTTTTCACATTATTCAATTTTATTACATTCTTTAATATAAAATTATGTTTTCGCGTGTCTCTTATCTTCTCTGCCTGATTATTGCGTGGATCCTCTTGTATTCGTTCTTATCGTTATTTCTGTCAAAAAAGACTTCTCTTCTATGATCCATAGGTATCAGTATTTCTTCTCTCATCCACCCTTGGTTTTTTTCTTGCTTTAGCGCACTCAATTTTGTTTCTTGAGCAGTCTGTAAGATGTCTTTAATTCTCGTCCAGTTTTCTTCGGTACTTTCTTCTTTGCTTGATGTTAACTTAATTTTTTGTTCTATACTAA
>OU898279.1:16289182-16364152 GCA_918026665.1 Diabrotica balteata | reverse complement strand
GCAGAATTGGCCACAGATATACGGAACTAATAGCCAATATACATAAGGAAGCCAAAATAACAATTAAAGTATATGAAGGAACAAAATCAATACAAATATATAGAGGCGTGAGACAAGGTGACTCAATATCATTGAAATTTTTAAACAGGCTCTGGAAGATAATTTTAAAAGATTAGAAGAAAAAGGTATAAACATTTGTGGACAACGCTTGAACCATCTAAGGTACGCTAATGACATCGTATTGATAACCCATAATAAAGAAGAATTGTTTGAAATGAAAAAGGACTGGACGCAGAAGCTGAAAAGCCTTAGTATGAATTACAGCACGACCAAAATCATATTAAATACAGATGAAGACATCACAATTAGGATCGGACAAAATGAAATAGAACAAGTTCAGGATTAAATATATCTGGGTCAAACTAATAAACTTAGGCTAGCATGGGCGGCATTTGGCAAACTAAGCTACATTTTTAAAAACAAAAGATATCCACAGAATCTTAAGACCAAAGTATAATACTAAGTACATTACTAATAAAGTATTGAAAAAGAGACCGGACACAAGATAAGACAAAAAGAAGACCGATGAAACAAAATTCTTATAAGTTAATGATCGTGGGAATATAAACGAAGCAGAGGAAAGCTCCAAATAAGATGGCATATGATATCAAGAAGCACTTGGCTCTAGGTGGATGATTGTAGCAACAAACCGAGAAGAATGGAAAAGGATTGAGGATGTCCAAAGACGGACCAAAGAAGGCTAATTAGATAGATAGATAGTCAAAAAATGGCAAATCTAGTCGTACATAGTTACATTAGACGCTCACTATGACATTTGGTGATGAGTATGGTGAAAAGTAGAATGTAACGTCAAACTAAGCTAAATTATGATAATAAAAAGCAAAAAATTAAAGGCCTATGATTTCTGTAATATTTTTTTTTTCTACAAAAAAGCTGTATACTTTGAGATTATGCAAAAAAATTGTATATACAATATGTTAAGTTCCTCAGTTTTGGTCGCCCAGTTATCTGTTTTCCGGATAGTTGATTCTCATTAAATAAACCAGCAGGGGCGGCTTTTGATTATTAGTATTGCCGCTTCTATGCATCAGTGCGAATACTTCTAAGCAATAATTATTATTTGAGCTACGTCATTAGTCGTTAGTAAGTGTTATATTTGTAATTAAGTGAGCATTGAGCTCAACTAAAGTTAGTTAAACCACTTTATGTTTTGCTTAATGTCTAAACCCACAGAACAACAAAACCACTGGTGCCATAAATAAGATTAAGTGAAAAGAAATTATTTTCGTAAATTATATATGGTCAAAAAAGAAGCCTATTAATATGGGAGAAGCTATTAGTATGGGAGCGCAAAATCCTGCGAATTATATATGGTTCTTGCAGGGACAGCGTGACAAATGAATGGAGGAGCAGATACAACAATGAAATAGACACTCTCTTCGGGAAAGGAAACATCGTAAGATACATAAAAGCCAATAGATTAAGATGGGCAGGCCACGTGGTACGGAGCGATGACGACAGACTGATTAGCAATGTGTTTTGGGAAAGACCAGATGGTAAAAGATCGACAGGAAGGCCTAGAAAAAGGTGGAAAGACGCAGACAGTCAAGACCTGGAGAAGATGGAAGTAAGGCCATGGGAAATAATAGCACAGGATCGGAATCAATGGAAGGCAATAGTAAACGCGGCAAAAACTCACGAAGAGTTGTAAAAGCCAATGATTATGATGAAAAAAGAAGCCAAAAAAGATGGAAGGAACTCAAGATATGATAACCGCCATGAAAAAACGTCAAAGTTAAGAATAAAAACAGGATCACGAAAAAGTGCACGAAGAAAAAGAAAAACGTAGACAAAAGGCTGAACAAAGAGGTCGTTAGGAAGAAAAGGAAGCTAAAGGAAGACATCGCCAGAAAGGCTAAAATTTGCTCATAAATATTGTCCAATATCTAGCTATATATCTATGTATATGTCGATTTATAAAAAATAAAAACCACAAAAGTGAGTGAAGAAATAAAAAAAATAAATGGAAGAGAAAAATAGACATGATTAAAAAAATTAAAGAAACAAATAAGTAAAATTAATGAGTACTTTTAAAAATATTCTTATTGAAATTAATAGAACTAAGTAACTGGGAGTTGAAGGTAAACCATGAGTGATTTGTTCCCGTATTACCGAAACAATTTAGCCTCCTATATTTGAGGGAAAGTCCTCCTAGCCAGTGTAGAAAAGATAATTCTGCCGCTGCACAAAATAGTGGATAAGCAAATAAACAGAAGGCAAAGGTCTCGTATTAGCACTTCGAAGTAAAGCTGTTAAAATCCTCTAAAACATTTCAGATGATACACAAAAGAGCTACAAGACCATCATATCGGCTCTAGAACAATACAACGGCCAATACTTAAAACTCCACTTGATATTTGAAAGGAGAAAGGAGCCTTAATGGCGCGGAAGTAGAAACAATGGGACTTACTTGGCTCACAGCTCTGGAAGGTTTTCTGCAACAACTCTTTATCCAGTACTTTCTCGATGGTTTGCGCGATGTAAACCTTTATCCGACATTACGACTAGGCAAAGAACGCTACTAAAGATAAGAGACGTTGCTGAAGTAAAAGAAGATGATCTAAATGCGATGTCCTGGATGTTGTCCGTCCAATTTGAGTAATATCTTGGCCTAATATCTGCTTATTAAAAAAAAACATCAAGAACGGTTGCAGTGTTACAAAATTGTAGATTGGTAGGCTAACTTTAACGTGATTTTAGATAACTTACAAGCTCAGAAGACACTTAATCGACCGGCAAGCATACCCCACAACAGCAACGCAGCTTGTAAAACTAAAAGAAGCCAATGTCAAGAAGTTGGCTGGTCTACTCCAAGCCTTCAGATTTCTATTATCTACAATAAGACGAAGTAGCGATAGTTTAGTTGCTGAACTTTTTATTGGATACCGAGGCAATAAAGTCAGTGATGCCTAAACGTGTTATGGACTAGTCATGCACTAGTCGACAATAAAGATATTTTACTCTCCGCCTTCAGAAATCAGCAAAATAGACTAAAGATATTAGTGGCAGAAGACATGAAGATTCCTCCTTATAGCAAAAATATCTTAAATTGATAGATAGGGTGGCTTGAAAGGCATGCTATTAGAACAAGAAGAGCAGGTCATGTGGGTGTCATTCTAGCTAGATATTTGCTAGATAACACAAAGAAAACTATTCCAGGAAGAGATGTGTATTCCTGCAATACACATTAACTCTAAACTGATCTGTATGAAAACCTAAATCTAAGTGTTAATGTTAAACTATAGATAAAAACTGCATTTCACTTAATCAACTATCAGTTTTGTAAGATTATTATAAGTCGAAATTATAATAAAAATAAAGATTAATAGGTAATTAAAATTATATATATATATATATATATATATATATATATATATTATATATATATATATATATATATAGCGAGTGTTTGCAACTTTAATTTTGTCGCTTTTCGCATCCCAATCGCCATAATTTCTTATCGGCCCAGTCTCCTTCTTGAAGACCTCTATTTTCCATTTCTATATGAATATTGGATATCCATTTCTTTCTTGGCCTTCCCCTTTTATTTCTCTGTGTAGGTCTCCAGTTCCAAACCTTTCGTGGTATCCTTTCTTCGTTCATCCGTCTCAGGTGTCCATACCATTTTAATTGTTTTTCGGCTATCGTATCCATTATTGTGTTCTTTACTTTCATTCTTTCTCTTATGTTTTCATTTCTTATGTGGTCAAACAAAGTTAACCCGGAACATCTCCTCCAGTACATCATTTCCGTTGAGAGGAGTTTTTGTGACATATTATTGTTAAAGACCCACACTTCTGACCCATACGTCAGCACCGGCTGAATCATAGCCTGATATATATTTTTCTTTGTTTTCTTAGTTAAAGTTTTATTCCACAGGATCGGATGTAGTGTTTTTTTCATGTTTTTTCCTTATCCTATTTTTCTTGTTATATCTTTGTCGTCTCTCCCGTCTTCGCTTAGTGTAACTCCGAGATATTCGTACTGATCAACGTTTTTAATTAATCCGCTTTCTGTTTCCATGTCTTGACCGATGCCTCCTATATTCATGTATTGTGTCTTTTCGGTATTAACCTCTAATCCCCATTTTTTGAATTCGTCTATTAGTTTGTTTATCATGTACGTTATATCTAGTAGGTCCTCGGCAAGAACTACCTGGTCGTCTGCGAAGAGGATTGTGTATATAGGAGTGTCATTTACCCATATGCCCATTGGGCTGCATTTTCTCATCCAATGTTTAAAGCATTACCAAGATATATTTTAAACAGGGTTGGAGAGAGGCAAGAGCCTTGTTTGACACCCTTTGTTTGGGTGAAACCCTTGGAAATTTGGTTTCTAACCTTAATATAAGCTTGGTTATCTTGATATAGTTTTTTCTCGGCATTTATATATACTGCATTTATACCTGCGTTTTCCAATGTTGTCCATAGTCTCTGCAGTTGTACGGAGTCAAACGCTTTACGGAGATCTATAAAAGTGGCATGAAGTTCTAGTCCTCTTGCTAATCTCTTTTCCGTTAGGTGTTTGAGAATAAATACATTGTCGACACAAGATCTCCCTGGTCGGAATCCACTTTGTTCTTCGATCTCTGTGGCTTCTTTTTCTATTCTGGCTTTCAGAACTCTTTCATACAGTTTGCCAGTGGATGACGTAATGCTGATACCTCGGTAATTACTGCAGTCATTCCTGTTTCCCTTTTTGTAGATGGAGTTTATGTACGAGACTTTCCAATCTCTTGGGATACTTTCTCCTTGTAGGCACTTGTTAAACATTTTACAAAGCAATTCTAATGTTATTGCAGTGGCATGTTTGAATAACTTGATAGGTAAATCACCCGGCCCAGGAGCTTTATTATTTTTCATTTTTTGTAATGCGTTTTTTATTTCTTCTACGGTAATCATCGCCACTTCATTTAACCCCGTTTCAACTCTATCTATCTGTGTGTCTAGAAACTGTGTAAGTTGTTCATTTAATAGATTTTCGTAATAATTTTTCCATCTTTCTATGTCTATGGGTTTATTTTTTTTGTTTCGTTTGTATTTTTTCTAAGACTGTTGATAGTTTTCCAAGCTTGTCTGGACCTAGATCCTCCTACCATTGAGCTTATTTCTGCACACTTGTTGTCCCAGGTTATGTTTTTTGTTTTTTTAATTTCCTTTTTTACTATATATTTGTATCTGTTATAGTTCTTTCGGTCTTCCTCATCTTTTGTCGCTAACCATTTGAGATACAGTTTTTTCTTTTCTTCTACCAGTTCTAATAAACCTTCTGTCCAACAATAATTTCTACGTTTTACTTTTTCTTTCGTACCTAGAGCTTCTAATGCTGCTTCATGAATTTTGCTTCTCATACATTTCTTCCGCTGTTCCGTTTATTTCTTCGTCTAAATTTTGTGCCTTTCGTAATTAAAATTCAGTTCACTAAAATATTTTAAATTTGAAAATACTTAAGTATTATAAATGCGTAATATTTTAATAGTGCCATAGAGAAATATACTTATGAAAGCTGCCTTTATAGATAGATAAACACAAAGATAATATTAATAATACCAAAAACGCAGATGTTAACCATCTCTATCACGTTTAAATTGATATTTGTTTCTATCTGTAACGTACCATTGTTTCGCCGTCAATGTTTTACCGTTTTGATCAAAAATATAATGGGATGGGAGGTGAGAAAAGTAGAACAATCGAAATAACACTACATGATTTCAACTCATAATAATAAATCAATATTTACCAATATAAACCTAAACATAAATTATATCACTCTGTAACTTTCTAAAGATTACTTCCTCCAACAATTTTGGACATCGGTAAGTTTCATCTTCGTACCGATATCGATTCTTGACAGTAAATATTACTCACGCATCAGTTAACAAACCAACTAAACTTAAATCAAATTACATAAGATATTTCTTTCGAGATTTTTAATAAATAATTCATGAAAGAAAATTTTTACGGTAAATTACGTTGTCGTGCGTAAATTTACTGAAAGTACAAAGCTTGTTTATGATTGCTTATGTCTGTAGAGAAGAAGCTCACCAAAAACGGTGCCAATAATAAACAAAACTTATGTAATCTAATCGTGGCTTATAAAATTTACAGTAGATATATAATTAAGATCTTTTTCTATACGTGTTTAATTATTTTATTTATTAGCTTCTGGAGTGGCTATTTTAATATGATTGTCAACTGTATTAATTTGTTTATTAGTTTATGGTAACACCGTTATAGCAAACGTAAATATCAAGATACAGTGGAACCTCGATTATTCGTCATAGACTAGGCGGCATCTGTAGAAATTCAGACCATAATGGAAATTTTCGAGGGAAGCTATTTTTTTGCTGGAATCCCTTCAGGATATGCCCAGTATCGATAATCACGATATGCGCCAGTCGCAAACCCTGTGCTAAATTTTTTATTTAACAAAATCTGAAAACAATTGAAAATTTCTCATTTTCTTGCTCCTATTTTCATTTATAATTCGAAAAATATTGATCTTAGAGAAAAAATTATAAGTGGTTAAAAGTTTCGTTATTAAATTTTACATAATATTTTGTTAGCTAGAAATTGAAAACTTAATGGTTATTGTTGAAAAAATAGCAATAATTGGAAAAAAAAGTACAAAAAAAATGAAGTTAATCCTTTAAATGTTTTCGACTTTCTAAACTTGACTTACAAGTTCCATATTCCGCCTAGAAAAACTTTTTAATATGTTTAAAACGTGTGCTAAATTTTGTTAAGATCGGTCGGATAGGTTTTGCATAATAATTTTGCAATCCAGCCTACTGGAAAAAAATCCCTCACCACCACCTCTCATGGATTCCGAGCGACATTTTACGCGAAAACGGTTTTTTATTTGTCTTTTTTATGGATGTTGCCATGAAGCGCATTACGTAAAACTTTTCATATAAAAAGTATTTGGCAAGACGAGGGTATTTGTTTAAAAACGAGCCCTCTATCACTTATATCTCGGCAACCAGTAAGCCAAATGTATCTTTGTGTTTCTTAAAAGAAGCGTCTTTTAATGTTCTTTAAGTGTATTCATTTTGAAATTGATATGTTTAAAGCTCGTAAAGTTATTTAATTTGTTTATAAGCCTAAAAAATGTTTATAATTTTTAAAAAATTTATAGGCTTTCCTAGTAAACCGATTTGAATTTTACAAAAAGCGTTTGAAAGTGTGAGACTTCCTTTATATGTAAAAAAATTGCAACTATCTCAAGGCCTTATTTAGGACCTACTATGAATTTGAAAATTTGCGATTTTTTTCCAGTAGGCTGGATTGCAAAATTATTATGCAAAACCTATCCGACCGATCTTAACAAAATTTAGCACACGTTTTAAACATATTAAAAAGTTTTTCTAGGCGGAATATGGAACTTGTAAGTCAAGTTTAGAAAGTCGAAAACATTTAAAGGATTAACTTCATTTTTTTTGTACTTTTTTTTCCAATTATTGCTATTTTTTCAACAATAACCATTAAATTTTCAATTTCTAGCTAACAAAATATTGTGTAAAATTTAATAACGAAACTTTTAACCACTTATAATTTTTTCTCTAAGATCAATATTTTTCGAATTATAAATGAAAATAGGAGCAAAAAAATGAGAAATTTTCAATTGTTTTCAGATTTTGTTAAATAAAAAATTTAGCACAGGGTTTGCGACTGGCGCATATCGTGATTATCGATACTGGGCATATTCTGAAGGATTCCAGCAAAAAAATAGCTTCCCTCGAAAATTTCCAATCCAAAACAGATCCCGCCTAGACTATCAGGGCACCGGACCAAGGGTATGACGGATAACCGAAAAGACGGTTAACAGAGCATTGAAAAAAAAATACAGAGTATAATTCTCAAATTTTATTTGTATGTTTTATTTGACAATGTAAGAGGAATTTATGTTAGTACAGTCTAATCCATTTAATATAAATTATTCCGAAATATTTGTTTGTTTTATTGTTACTTCACATTTTGCAACGGCTGAATTTCTAAATCGACGTAGAATTATCAAATCTACCTTGTTTGCTTCTTCTTGCCGAGAATACCATTTGAAGAATTGTTTTATGTGCGATGCAGCTCCTCTAGCTTCTTTACGCAAAGCTATGTGAGTTATAACAGCATCAACATTGCCACCATCAAAGTCTCTGTCAGCTTTTGAATCAGTTTCGTCCGCTTCTGACGCCATTTCAACGATTTCATCATCTGTCAGCAATCGATAGCCGTTTGCGTCCTCATCACAAATTAACCATTCGTTTATGTCATCTTTAGGCAACGAAAACAAAACAGTTGATTCAAACTTCATTTAGAGGGAGCATTTTCATCTTAAGTTGATTCAGGCCATAATTTATTCCACGTTCTTTCCAGCGTTACTTCCGAAACAATAGCCCAAGCATCCACAGCATTGTCGACTGTGTGTTTTAAATTACGCTTCCATAACTAGGTTTTAAATAAGTTTTGTTCTGTATCTTCTATTGAATGTTTTAATGACCGAATGATCTATTGGCTGTATCAATAATGTTGTATTCGCAGGCAGAAAAGAGTACGTGATATTTTTATTGTCACTCCGCAGTATACCGGCTTTAGGATGAGCAGGTACCTTGTCCAAAATGAGAATCGCCTTTGGTGGAAATTTTTTTTCAAACAAAATGAATTGATGACTAAATGTTGTCAATATAACTTATGTATGGACCATGATAATTAACAGAGGTGACGGTTAATAGAGAGACGGTTAATCGAGGTTCCACTGTATTCCTCTTTCAACACGTATCATATCAATGAATTATAGCAGAACAAAAATATAATATTATTCTTTAATTGTACCTTGATACAGCGCTAATGATCATTTACTAGTGATAATGAACATATAGAGAAGTCTACAGAATACAACAAACTATTGGAACGGACATCCGTGGAAGATAACAAAGAATTTGATACTATAAGCCAGTAGAAAATGCTTAAACCATTCACAGAATATCGAATAAACTACCGCTACTACAGTTAGTATCACTAAACTTCTCGAGTTACCTGAACAGGCAGAATTAAAGACTTAGAAAATAAACCAGAAACTGTCAGTATACAAAGCCTGAAAATCTATTTAAAATATTTGCAAAGAAAGGAAAAAAACAGGAAATATAATTATAGAGCACAAAGTTTAAGATTCAATACAAGCCACATCACAAACGACATCTATGACGGAAATTTAAACACACCGGGTTTCTTAGTGATTTCCAAAGCCACCGCAGATTTTCAAATAACTTACAAATATCCCTTAAAATTCTAAGACAAAATTTTGAAGCAAATGCTATTGAAAGATTCTACAAATACATTCGTTCCTCCATGTCATCTAAAGTTTCCATTCCTCTACTGCCTAACCAGACTTTATACTCTTCTGACAAATAATCTTCCAAAACTCTCTCTTTAGCATTTTCACAGGATTTTACTAAAGAATCGAATGGTGGATATCTACCGGCTATTAACTGTAATCGTAGGTATCGGCGTATCCTTACAGCAAGTTGAATTCACAATGGATCATATAAAACAACACTTAATTAAACTTCACACAGCCGCTTCTTCTTCTTCTTCTTCTTAAGGTTCCATCTTCTAACGAAAGTTGGATATCAACATGGCAATTCTTATTTTACTTAACAGCCGCTTCACCTGGCTTAAATGGCTTAACACCGCAACTGTTAAAAAGGTGCGCAGACACGCTTGCAATACCCTTAACGTTAATTGTGCAAACTTCTTTCATTTAGAACACCTTACCCTTTAATTGGAAATTAACATCCGTTACCCCCATTTTTAAAAAGGTAGGAAACTAGACCCCATTAATAATCGACTGATTAGCTTGCTGCCAGTAGTTGCAAAAGTCATGGAAGCCATTATTTCTGAGGAGATGACCAAATTCCTTTTCCAGGAACATGTTATTCCTGAGGTCGTCTTGCAGGGACCTATATAAAGATGATCAACGCCAAGAGCTTGTTAGCCAAATCTCTGACGAGGTGGAAGAAGAACCTGATATACTCAAAAATGAAGTAAGACAGGCTATCAACAAACTAAAATATAACAAAGCACCGGGTCCAGATATGATAACAGCAGAAATGCTTAAAGCCACAGAAGAAACCGGCATAAAGTTACTTCATCTACTCTGTAACCAAATATGGCATTCCAAACAATGGCCTGAAGACTGGACAAAATCTACAATAACGACCATACATAAAAAAGGCAGCTTCCATAAATGCGACAATTATAGAACTATCTCTCTTATATCCCATGCCAGCAAGATAATGCTACATATAATCAATGCGAGACTGAAAACATTCCTTCAAAGAGAAATTCCACAAGAGCAAACTGGATTTACCAAAGGTAGAGGCACTCGAGAACACCTGCTGAATATAAGACAGATAATCGAGAAATCTAGGGAATTCAACATCCCACTATACATCTGTTTTATAGATTACCGAAAAGCGTTCGACAGGGTCAAGTGGAGACACTTATGGCGAATACTAAAAGAAGTAGGCGTACCACAACATCTAATTACGCTTATAACTGAACTAAATGAACACACTACTGGATCAGTTAAAGTACTTGACACACTTTCGAACGAGTTTTATCCAGAACGGGGTGTCAGACAAGGATGTATACTATCTCCACAATTATTCAACATATATGGAGAGTATATTATGCGAAGAGCACTTGAAGGATGGGAAAAGGGCATCTCAATAAATGGTCATAAACTAAACAACCTACGTTTTGCAGATGACACAGCCCTTCTTGCAAATAGTCAAGCAGAGCTGATGGAACTTATACGCCTCATCAAAAACTAAAGTCAAATATTTGGTCTGCAATTAAACATATCAAAGACAAAGATCATGATAGTGGATAGACTACACAACAATCATCCACACATAACCACAATTGACCGGTTCGAGGTTGTGAGCTCATACTTATATCTGGGATTATTAATCACAAACACAGGGTCATTATAAGAAGAGATTAAACGTAGATGTGATCTAGCAAAAGTTGCCACAGCAAAAATGACCAAAATATCGAAGGAATGTCAAATTTCAAGAGCGATAAAGATGAGGTTGATCAACTGCTTAATATTCCCAATACTGACCTACGGATGTGGATCTTGGAGTCTGAGACAATCGGAGAGAAGAAAGATAGACGCCACTAAAATGTTCTGTTCTGTTAGAACAAATAATTAAATCTTAAGAGGGCTAAAAGTTAGGCAACAACTGTCTAGTAAAGTCCATCTCCAACAATTAAAATATTTTGGGCATGTTATGAGAGCAAACACAGAAAACATGAAAAGACTCATAATACAAGGAAAGGTAGAAGGCCGAAGATCACGAGGAAGATCCCCAACAAGATGGATAGATCAAATTACAGAAATATGCCAAAGACCTATGCATGAATTAAAAGAAATGACCAGAGACAGAGATCTCTGGAGACGGACAATACAAGACATCACGTCGACCACTACACTCCCCCTGGGGGGTCAGGATTGAAGAGAGAGAGAGTTATTCCTACACAACAACATGAATTTGTCTCTGGTCGCTCTACTCTAACCAATCTCCTACATTGTGTTAACGACTTGACGTCGTCCCTTAACGGTTCGCAGTCGATCGACATTGGTCGCGTTCACCATATTATGCAAACGTTGGCAATCAGTTTCCGCTTTATTCTTCTGAACGGCTTGCTGAGTGTTGCTAACGTCAAACGTGTTTGGAAAGTGATGGCCATTTTTGCAAGCATAAAATATTTACGTTGAATTTTCTAAACTTGTTGACTGTTAGCAAAAATATGGCGGGAATGGAAATTATACAAATTATAAAATATATTTATAATGGTTTTGTATATAAAA
Source organism: Diabrotica balteata (assembly GCA_918026665.1). Lineage (NCBI taxonomy): Eukaryota > Metazoa > Arthropoda > Insecta > Coleoptera > Chrysomelidae > Diabrotica > Diabrotica balteata. Next base: position 16,352,200 of record OU898279.1, on the reverse strand, counting down.
TAACGGCTACCGAAGACATTCTAAAAATATTGGATGGTTAGGTTGGGTTAGCTATGTTATCATCGATTTTATTTTTTTAATAATAAAAAAATAATTCAAAAACTGAGAATATTTATTTTAGGTTAGGTTCAACCAAGCAAAATGTCAAATCTCAACCTCCACACCAAATTGTTCAGCTCGTTGTCAACAAGTTTAAGAATAAAAGCGCAATCAGTTGTGAACATGTTTGCATCTGGTGTGATCTGGTGAACGCAGCCATTGTTTATCTAGATTTCTTTAAAGCATTTAAAAGATTATCTAAGCGCAGACTTCTACATAAGAACATTTCGGAGTTTGCGGTATTCTACTTCGTTGGATAGATAACTTCCTGACAGATTTATATTACAAAGTTAGCGTTGGCGAATCTTTCTTACAGGACAGATTAGTGGAAAGTGGAATGCCTCAGGGTTTTGTCCTTAGACCCTGCTTTTTACGGTATATAACAGTGATGTTCCTTATTATGCCTCAATTAAAATATCGTTCTACGCTGATGACACAAAAATATATGCCAATCCAATCACAAACCAGCTAACTTTCCAAATAGACCTGGACTCTATTTTAACTTGGTTTTCCCAGTGGTTATTACCCTTAAATGCGGAAAAATATCTAGTGCTCCAAATTGATAAAAATAACCCAGTTGTGCCGTATTTTTTAACGGTCAGCCATAAGATTCTGTTTTTTTTTTTGTATAACGACCTTGGTGTTATCGTAAACAGCAGCCTAACTTGGTCCGACCATTATTACCTTTATTTGTAAACGTGCGAACTCCAGACTCTATCTTATTCGAAGGTGTTTTTTAAAAGTTTCAATGCAATCATTCTGTAAACTTTACACTCTTTACGTAAGACCCATACTTGAATACGCTAAACCAACGTGGCATCCTGATTTTGTTCGAGACAAGACTTTGTTGGAAAACGTTCAAAGAAAAGTCACTCGAGTTTCTTTGGCACCGAGAAGACTTTCTTATGCAGAAAGACTTAGTAAGGCTAACCTAACTTCTTTTGAACTTCGCCGACAGATAACGTCTAGACTTAATTACAACATTTAAAATATTAAAATTTAATTTTGGAAATCTCGATGAAATGTTTACCATAAATGAAAATGAACGCCTCAGAAGTCATCAGTAGATCAAGACAGAACTTTCTACCAAATAGAATTTTTGAGTACTGGAATAACCTTAACGATAACATTGTCTCTGCTTCCTCTACTATGGGAGCAGAGACTATGGTTACTGAAATTTTATGGTGAAATTTATTAAGAAAAATAGCTTTGTGTTACTTTATTTACTTGGTATACATGCAATAATATTTTAATAATTGAATAAGTGACTTTATATGGCAATTGATTGGATCCCCCGTAGCATGGCGACTGTCAAAATCACTAATTAATAGTACAAATTTTCGTTAATCCATAAAAACTCCTATTTAATAATGACTATATAAAATAATAGACAAATTAAAGTTAATTTATTACAACAAAATATATAGCTAATATATTGCTGTGAAACTGACATTTTGACCTATGACTAATATAACAACTCTCCATTTTTGGCAGAGAATACATCACAATTAGATAAGCGATTATTTAAACAGACATCTTAAATAAAAAAAAATATTTCTGGAAGGGTCAGTAAATTGGTACTTTAAAAATTTGATTTAAATTTTGTTCGAAAATAAGACTATGAAAACTATTTTTTATGTTTATGTATTTTTTATTAAGTGTGTGTCCTTGGCGTTTGTGTGTTCACGGCGATAGAAACCCTAAAAAATGACAAATCCCCCGGACTAGACAATATTGATGCAGAACTGATTAAAAAAGGAGGGCATGAATTTAGAACTAAAATACACCAATTAATGAAAGAAGCCTGGGAACAAGAAATAATGCCAAAAGAATGGAGTGGCTATATTATCGTGCCAATACATAAAAAAGGCAGAAAGGATACATGTGGCAACTACAGGGAATCTCACTAATCGGTACTACATATAAGATATTAGCTTTAGTTGTACTAAAACGATTACTGCCATATACAGAGAAAATTATTGGCGATTACCAATGCGGCTTTAGGCCTGGAAGATCAACAATCGACCAAATATTTACTATCAGACAAATGCTAGAAAAGTATTGGAAATATAATAAAGAAGTACACTAGATCTTCATAGATTTCAAACAAGCATATGATTCCATAGATCGCTTAAAACTGTGGAGTGCAATGATGGAGTTAAGAGTACCAAAGAAGCTGACCATGATTGCGCGAATGTGTGTCAACAATTCCTTTGCAAAAATTATAATAGGAGACAAAACTTCAAAGGCTTTCGGCATAAGCAGCGGGCTCAGACAGGGAGACCCGCTGTCCCCATTACTATTTAACGTAGCATTGCAATACGCAATGCGAAAAATCTATACCAGTCAAACCAGACATAACTGCCAGAAGAGCAACGATTATTCTCGCATTTGCAGATGATGTAGATGCAGTAGCACAGACAACACTGGAAGTTAAGGATATAGTATCGAACTTTGAAGAAGCAACACTAAGCGTAGGCCTGAAAATAAATGAAGAAAAAACTAAATACATGGCGTATCAAAAAAGGAACGACAGCGAATAAGACAAAACATTACCATAAACTATCATCATTCTGAGGTGGTCAAAGAATTCAAATACCTAGGAGCAACAATTACCAGTGAAAACATAGGAGAACGGGAGGTTGAAATACGAATACTGGCAGGGAATAAATCATTCTTTGCCATTCAACATCTAATGAGGTCAAAGCTTCTCTCAAGGCGTGCCAAAATCCAAATGTACAAAACCATAATACGACCAGTAGTGACATATGGAAGTGAAACATGGACATTGAGAAAGAAAGAAATCAATAAGCTATTAGTATGGGAACGCAAAATCCTGCGAATTATATATGGTCCTTGCAGGGACAGCGTGACAAATGAATGGAGGAGCAGATACAACAATGAAATAGAGACTCTCTTCGGGAAGGGCAACATCGTAAGATACATAAAAGCCAATAGATTAAGATGGGCAGGCCACGTGGTACGAAGTGATGACGACAGACTGATTAGCAATGTGTTTTGGGAAAGACGAGATGGTAAAAGATCGACAGGAAGGCCTAGAAAAAGGTGGAAAGACGCAGTCAGGGAAGACCTGGAGAAGGTGGAAGTAAGGCCATGGGAAATAATAGCACAGGATCGGAATCAATGGAAGGCAATAGTAAACGCGGCAAAAACTCACGAAAAGTTGTAAAAGCCAATGATGATGATGATGTGTGTCCTTGGTAAATACATACATATTACTGTAATTCTGTGGATTACATCAGTGACCTTGGCATTCTTTTATTTTTCAATTTCTTTTTGGTAGACCTAGCAAGCATCATTCCATTGACTTTTGGTTGACTGAGTTTCGCCATTGTCTCTTTCCTTAGTGTCCAAGTTTCGCAGTCGTATGTAATGATTACTTATACACACTGATCGAATGCTTTTTTTCTTAGGAGGAGTGGCATCTTCGATTTGAATATTTCTGCATTTCTATCAAAAGATGCCCAAGCCAAGTTTATTCTTTTTCTTACCTCTGAAAGTAAGGAGCCAGATTTATGTAATAATTGTCCCAGGTATACATACTCGTCTACTATCTCAAGTGCAGTGTTGTTTATTATTAGAGCTTGGACATTCAAGAGTTCGTTGTTTTCGTCAAGTTCATTTTTTAGCCAATTTTAATTCTAACTGCATTTAGATCGCTATTAGTTCTTGTCGTTCTGCAGGAATATTAGCAATCAAAATGATGTCGTCTGCAAATCTTAAAAGCTAAGATATTTTCCAGTAATACATAGATCTTTGTTCTGTCAGTTTATTTTGGTAAATATATTTTCTAGAGTTGCATTGAAGAATCATTGGCAATATTGCGTCTTCTTTTCGGATGCCTCTGGTAGTTAGACATTCTGGAGTCGTTTCATAAATTTTTGCCCCAGTTTTTGCTTATTGGTATATATTTGCTGTGTATATAAAGAACATGGTTTAATAAAACCTCAACGGAGCTGTTTCGAGCCGCAGCGAGCAAGGTTATGATTGCCAATATGATTTCCAACATCCGAAACGGATAGGAACCAGAAGAAGAAGAATATATTTGCTGTAGTCTCTATGTACGGTTTGTCAAAGCTACTTGAATCAATACCGGTTGATCAGGCAGGTTTCCGACGAAAAACAAGCTGCACAGATCAGGTTCTTTCACTTACCGCATTTATTGAGGCAGGGTTCGACAGAAAATTTAAAACTGCAGTCTCATTCATAGACCTAACAGTGGTCTACGATACAGTTAGGAGAGAAGGCATGATATAGGTACTAGCTCCTCCGTACAATCCGCTGTAAATCCACTGCTCGAATAATCAACAGCATACCAGCCGACCGAACAATTCAATTAGTCATGGGAACCAACATCAGCACCCCAAGAAAACTGAGGAATGGACTGTCTCAGGGATTTGTCCTAGCTCCTCTTCTCTTTTGCCTGTACATGGCTGATATGCCAAAAACCAGATCAAAGAAGTTTGATTACGCCGATGACTGGGTCCTTGCAACAAGGTGTAAGTCATTTGAACAAATAGAACAAATCCCCACGGCAGACTTATGCATAGTGGAAAAGTATTTCCGTAAATGGAGGCTCCAACCAACCGCTACTAAAACAGAGGTTTCTAGTTTTCATCTAAATAACAAGCTTGCAGGAAGATCACTCAACATCCAATTCGAAAACACCACACTCGCCTACAATAAAACACCAAAGTACCTTGGGGTGACTTTTGACAGAACCCTATCTTTTAACGAACATCTGTCAAAAACAACTGCAAAACTTAGATTGCTGTGGAAAATGGACTCGAGAATGGATGGAATACCAAAATAGCAGCTTACCCTGCATTACATAAAAACCACCAAAAACCAATGGATTTTCATAATCCATCAACATTGAGTTTTTTATAATTTTTAAAAATAAACAAACAATTTTATTTCATAAGTTGTTTCCACACTTTATATTGTACCGTATTTTTTAATATATTTTACTACCTACCTGTACGATTATTTTAGTATTCAAGTAGATATCTTAATATTACTGCAAAAAATACTAAAAAACAAAATTCAATTTGCATGTTTGGTAAAAAAAAGCTATTTAATATTCAGTTTCATAATCCCGAACCGACAATGTCAGAAGCAAATTATTTATTCCGAACTTGCAATCAGTCCACTTTTACTTTCTTCTGTCACGAAAAGTATTATTGAAACGAACTGTTTCCAAGGTTTTATCAAGTATGAAAGTAAAATAAGTAACTTTCTTTGTTAATAAAAAAATTAAGCAAAAAAATCATTATGCTCTTTATATTTATTCATTTATTATTATTTATAATTTTAGCAAGATTTATTGAGACAAATTTGAATTGATTTATGGATACAATCGAATTAGATTAGATTTTATTTAAATTTATTAAAAGTATATTTTACAAAGAAAAATATTAGTGCAACAATAAATTAATTCATAAGTCGTTTTGGTGTCGCACATTATTCCAAATAATTAAATCTATCCTTTTTTATAGCGCTTTTTCTATCCGAATTGTCGAATAAAGGCCTCTCCCATTTCTCGCCATTCATCCCTGTTGTGTGCTAGGCGTTTCCACATTGGTCCTGCGACTCTTTTGATATCGTCGCTCCAGCACATTTGAGGTCTTCTTCTTGTTCTCCTCGCATCGTACGGTCGCCAGTTTCCGACTTCTTTGTTCCATCTACCATCTTCGAGACATTAGTTGTGTCCAGCAGAGAACTATCGTAGTTCTGTGTCCAGCCCATTTCCATTTTAATTTAGCTGTTTGTTTCGCGGCGTCCTTTATTTTTGTTTTGTTCCGAATTGCTTCGTTCGTTTGCCGATCTATTAGTGAAATACCAAGCATCTGTCGTTCCATGGCTCGCTGAGTTTTTCAAATCTTGTCCATGTTCTTTTTTGTGAATGTCCAGGTTTGAGCTCCGTAAGTGAGAACGGAAGGATACAAGGATCGAACACTTTGGTTCGAAGGCTTTGGGGTATCTTTTTGTCTTTTAGTATGTATCAGAGTTTTCCAAATGCGGCCCATTCCATTCTTACTCGTCTGCTTATTTCGGTAGTTTGGTTTTCTTTGTTTACCTTAACATTCTGACCCAGATATATGTATTCTTCTACATGTTCCACTTTTGTTCCTTGGATGGTTATCGTCGGTTGATCATCTTTATTCGACATTAGCTTAGTTTTACTCAGATTCATTTTCAGTCCTTTTTTTATGTATGAAGTATTTTTTATGATTCCGTATGAAGCTCATTGATCATCGTCTTCAGTTCTTTCCAGCTGTCGGCTATTAGTACTACGTCATCTGCAAATCTTAGATGGTTTAAATACTTTCCGTTTATCGATAGTCCCTTCGTTTCCCAATTTAGTGATTTAAAGATATCTTCAAGTGCGACAGTAAATAGTTTTGGAGATATGGTGTCTCCCTGTCTTACTCCTCGGTTGATTTTAATGGGCCTCGTTTTCATTCCGTTATCCATCGTGACTATTCTTTCGAGTCATCATCGAATCTATTCTGCTGTTGACCAGTGCTTCCTCAATAGCCCATAATTTTATGCTGTCAAAAGCTTTCTCGTAGTCTATAAATGCTAAACAGATTGGTAAATTGTATTCGTTAACTTTTTCCATTAGGACCTTTAGTGTGTGAAGATGGTCACATGTACTGAACCCTTTTTTATATTCGGCTTGCTCTTCTGGTTGATATACATCGAACTTTGTTGTCAATCTATTTGTAATTATTTTGTGAATGTTTTATAAAGTGATAGTAGTGATGAACGATAATTTTTCAGATCTGTATTGTCCCCTTTTTTGTGTATTAATATTGCGTTAGCAGTATTCCATTCCTTTGGTATGTTTCCTTCAAATAGGCATTTCTTCTCCGCCTTCTTTCAACATTTCTGCCAGAATTTCATCACTACCCGGTGCTTTATTTCTTTTCATTTCTTTAATTGTTTTCTTTATTTATAATTATTTATTTATAATCATTACTTCATAATTTACGTTTGTTATTTGTCTTTTCAGATTTTGCTTTGAAGAGTCGGGGGGATCGTTTCTTGAGCGGTATAACTCAGTATAGAATTTTTCAACTGTGCTTTATATCAGAGTTTTGCTTGTTTCTAGTTGGCCTTGTTGATTTTTCATAGTTATAATATTTTTCTTTCCTAATTTCGATTTGGTATATTTCAGACTTCGATTCTCTTTCTACATGTTCTTGTTGATGTTTTTTAATATCGTCTTTTATCTGTTTTCGTATGGCTCGATTAAGTTCTTTGTGTTCTTTGGTATTTCTTTTGTTTAGTGGCAGGAGCTCTCATCGTTGTTTCAGCATATTCTTCGATTCTGCACTACACAATATATCCTTATGCAGTTTTTATTTTGGATATTGGGATACATCAGAACTATTTGGACAAGGTTTATCATTGATCTAAGGATCTAATCTTTTGTCCTTATTTTTGACGTTGTCTGTGATTTGTCAATCTTCTTAATAATTTATCAAAGCTTAGATAGTTTTAAAATATATTTGTCACTTAAAACTTGTTCTCTATGAAGAATTGAATAAAGCGAGCTCCTTTCTCATTACTTTCTCTAAGAAAAAATATACACGAAATTTTGCTGTAAACCTTTAATTACTTTAACATTAAGATGATCTTAATTATATCGAAATGTTTTACCTTAATATCAAAATATTATTATAATTTATTTTTGAAACAAAATGAGACAGATTGCAGGCCGATGAAATCTACGATTTTTACGAGTACACAAAATAGTGAGTTTTGCTCACCTAAAAAATGCTCCCATCAAGAATATGTCACATTTGTTTTAGCCTATCGCGATGGAAAATCTATCGACTAAGTTGTTAATTAAAATCAGTTTTATAAGGTACCTGAAGATAATGATACACCTAATATCTGATATACAGATGGATCCAAAACTACAGAGGTTTTGGGGGTAGGAATATAATACAGTAGTTCAAGAGTTGGCGAAAACTTTGCTTGGGAAGAAACTCTAGCGTTTTTCAAGCGGAGATTTATGCGATACTGCAACGTGCAAAAGAAAATAATGAGACAGCTCCTGGAAAATAGCAGTCAAGTGGTAAACAAGGCACTGCCGTGTCTGGAAGTGACGTCTAGGCTGATGTGGGACTTCATCCAAAAACTAAATCAACCCAGCCAACTGAAATAGAACTTGTGCACCTAAAATAATTTGTCTGAAATAATTAGACAAAATATCGCTAGAGTTCTTAAAAACTAAAAGCTTCCTACTCCGAACATTAGATATTCCGAGAAAAAATACCACCATCATTCTAAACACTTCATCTTATATTACTTAACTCTTAAATCTTAGTAATACTTCAGACTACAGACCAATTCCTTCGTCAAAAATTTTTTTAATTGCATCGAACATCTTAGACAATACCCTTTCTCACCGTCAGGCATTATAGTAAGTTTTACACTAGTTTTATACTTTTTACAAACATTTCTATTGACGAAAATCAAAACATTCTAAAAACTAAATACAGTATCCAGCAAGAACACTTATCTCTCATTAATCACTGTATGTCAAACACTCATTTCATCTTCCCAAATCAATTTTACAGGCAAGTAAATGGTGTCTCAATGGACTTTTTCCCCCACTATCTCCAGTAATTGTCAACAAGTTTATGGAAGAATTTGATACCCGCGCACTATCTACATCAATGTTTAAACCCACATGTTGGCAACGATATTTTGACGATACATTTGTTATTTGCCCTATGGCAGGCATAGGAAGAATTTTATTATTTATTAATCTTATTTTTGTTTTCGGATTAAGTTTGCTTTTTTTTCTACTAGGCCTCTTATTGATGCTCTTGCCATGTTGGCTTTTTATACTGTAGCTTCTACATTTTTATTAAACGTTAAGTCTTTGTCCATGATTACTCCAAGGTATGTGACTTCGGTTTTCCACTTGATGGGATCTTGCCTGATCAGTTACCTGTTCTTCTGGTTGTTGGTGTCTCTTTTTAAAAAGTACAGCCTGTGTCTTTTCGGAGTTTATAGCTATATAAACTGTGTCGTCGGCATAGAGGCTAAGCTGTGTACCTGTTGTTCTAGGTATGTCTGCTGTGTATATCGTGTACAGTAGAGATGACAATACCGTTGCCTGTGGCACTCCAGCATCCGGGTTCCCGAGGACGATAGGACGTGTCCTATCCGGAGTCTGAAACTACGATTGCTCAATTACGAAGAAATTGGTCTTGTCATTGCGCTACTGTAACCGTATCTTCTTATTTTGAGACTGTTAGGTTTAATATTATTCTGTTTATATATCTGTCAGCAGGGATAAAATGCTAGAAGAACATAACAGTGTGTAGTAAAGTTATCAGAAATAACTTAACGATAGTATTAGCGACAGTGTTGTTTCTGATAGAATAACTTAAAATAAATTGATATGAGTAGATTGGTACACCTAGTACTGGAGGACAAACCTAGGGTAGCCTTCAATTACTAGAAAAATTTCCCAAAGCTTGCAATAATATTTAACAATATATATATAAGGAAATGTGTGTAAAGACGTAAATTATTGTATATTATTGTTTTGTAACTATAAACTGTTTTCCAATTCTTTAGATACATGCTCATTTCTTAATATGTAGTTATTTTGGGTGAAATATTGTTATATTCGAGTTGGGTGGTATTTAAAAATAACTATAAATAAAAAATGAGCAGATTTGGGTTTCTATTGAGGATTAAAAAAAGATTTTCTGTTTTTTTTTGTTTTTGTTATAAAAGGTCAAAATAGGAGTTTTTTGTTTTTAAAAATATTTATATTTATGTGTTGATGCATCCTTTACCTAAAAAGACCTTTACATGTTTTCGTTTTTCACTACTGCAAAATGCCATTAAACAAAAGCATTATTGTATTTATGAGACTTCATGAGAAAACAGATGGCAAACATTCACAAAATAACAGTTTTAATAGTAATGACCCCTTATAATGGTCAAGGTGAATAAAACCGCAACATTTAGGTGCTAATGGTTTAACAAAAACTTGTTTTTGATATTAATTCAGATCAATACTGAATTATTAAGTCAATCAGTGATAGACACTTTGATTACTAATCGCGGGATATATGTGTTTAGTACAGAGTGTAGTATAAATAAAAAGTAAAAGATTTAATAACAAAAAGTTAATTCGGTTTGTTTTTTTTTATTTTGCATGCATTATAGGCTATAAAATACTATTATTTAATGTAAAATGAACAAAACATGTAGATAAATTGGGAATTGACCCAAAAGCTTGTAGTCATACAAACCCATGGGCCTCAAGTCTCCTCTCTGAGCCCCGGCTCAGTTCGGCGACTTGGTGCTCAAGGGATTGGGCCATATGTGTCCGGGTTTTGGGTTTTTGTTAATTTTTTTAGGGGTTTCGCCGGTTTTTGTTAGTATTTTTTAATTTTTTTGGTGGCCGAAGCCGGTTTTTTGTGTTTTTTGTTGATTTTTTTTTGTAGGTGGCCCTGTGAACAAAAATCAGAATTAGTATAAAATCTATATTATAATAATGAAAAATATATAAAATATAAACCAATACCCCAATACAGAGTTTATCCTCGGTTAGGCAACCGGCCCACTTTGTATTTGGCGATATCCTGGTGTTTTTGAACTACGAACTGTCTTTATTGTGCTTTGTTTTTTGAAATTTTTTTTTGGAATTTCTTCTCTCTCTGGGGTTTTGGGGATTACGTTTCCATCGGGGTTTTTTTAATTCTCTCTCTGGGATTTTGTTTTAGTCTACTATTTGTTGTTTAGGTCTTTTGTGCTTCCATCTATGGAAAGCGTCATACCTCATTATCTCTCGTAGTATGTGACTGGGATGGTTCTCTAACTCTGCAAACTTTATCCTAGCTTTTTCTTTCATTGTGTCAGTCACTCTGATTTGCTGTATTTCTCTAAAGAGGAATCTTTCCGCTACGTATCTTGGTACGTTGACTGCTTCTCTTAGGCTTTTGTTGTGTGTCGCTTGTATTTTCTTTTTTGTGGTGTTGCATGTGTGTCCCCATGCAAGTGACGCATATGTTAGTATAGCAAGGACTATACTGTTTATTAGCCTTATTTTTGTTTTAATTCGAATTTTACTTTTCCTTTCTGCTAGGCCTCTTATTGCTGCTCTCGCCATGTTGGCTTTTTGTATGGTGGCTTCTACGTGTTTGCCAAAAGTTAGACCTTTATCCATGATTACTCCGAGGTATTTTGCTTCGCTTTTCACTCGATGGGATTATCTTGCACAGTTACCTGTTCTTCTGGTTGTTGATGCCTCTTTTTGAAAAGTACAGCTTGTGTCTTAACGGAGTTTATTGCTATTTTCCACTTCAGACTCCATTCTTCTATATCGTCTAGTGCTGTTTGTAGGTTGTTTACCGCTATATCTACGTTTCTGTGCTTGGCCGCTATTGCTGTGTCATCGGCATAGAGACTTGTAATTTACCTGGTGTTCTAGGTATATCTGCTGTGTATATCGTGTACAGCAAAGGTGACAGTACTGCTCCCTGTGGCACTCTAGCCTCCTGGTTCCCGAACTCGGATAGGACTTGTCGTATCCGAACTCTGAAACTACGTACCAAGAGATCAGTCTTGTCATTGCTCCTCTGTACCCGTATCTTCTTAGTTTGTAGATCAGTCCTTTGTGCCAGACTCTATCGAATGCTTTACTTACATCTAGGAAGGCAGCTCCTGTGAATTGTTTATCGTTGAATCCAGCTGCTATGTACTCTGTTAGTCTGAGTACTTGTAGCTCACTGGAGTGTTCTGATCTGAAGCCGAATTGAGCCTCGGGTAATATGTCTAACCTATCTGTTTCGGCTTGGAGTCTGCTAAGTAATACTCTCTCTACAATCTTGCTGATTGCAGGTAGTAAGCTTATTGGCCTATAATTCGGTGGAAATGTGCTGTCTTTTCCGGGCTTTGGTAGCATTATGATATGGGCCTCTTTCCATCTGTTTGGGAATTTCTTGAACCTTACCATTGCGTTAATGATATTTGTTAGGTATACTATGGCTCTCGCTGGTAGGTATTTTAGAGCCCTGTTTGTGATTTGGTCTGGACCGGGTGCCTTTTTTGGCGAGCTGTTTTTAATTAGCTCATTTATCTCCTCCGCTGATGTGGGAGGGATAATTTCGTCTGGTTTACCGGTCTTTCCCTTTGTCTTTCGACTTCTTCTATGAAGTCGATGTCTTCTTCTGGGTGGTAATTTAATGTACACTCTCTCGAAAGTACTCCTCATTACCTCTGCTTTTTCTTCTGTGCTGTACACTATTCCGTTTTCTCCGTGTAGTGGAGGGATTGGTTTTCTGTCGCTTCTCAGTATTCTTTGAAGTCTTCAAATATTTTGAATGTTTGGTCCCTGTTCTTCCATGTCCCTTATGTGGTTTTCCCAGCTTCACTACGGTGTTGTTGTAGTGCTGTTTTGACTTCTCTATTTAGTCTATTTGCTCTGTTTTAATCTGCCTAGTTCCTTGTACTTGCTATCTGCTTTGCTCTGTTCTTTTCCCCTATCAAGTCTTTTAATACTTGTGGTATGTCTTTAAATCTTCCCGTATGCATTTCTACTTCCTGTTCTGTAGTGCTATTAAATCTGCTTTCCCAATTACAAGAGTTTTTTATATTAGACCGTCGGTTATCCGACGAAGTTCCTTCACGAGCTCATCCTTGGGCCTTTTAGAGTATTCAAAGATATCAAGAAGACTAATATGTCAAAATTGTGTGGTTTTCTGTGGAACTTTTCGTGAAAATTAAATTTTCTTTTGGAAAAAAAATTCTTTCGTAAAAAAATCTCTCCCATGCCATTTAACGATTTGTTTACGAGACAAGTATTGATTCTATTTTTAAATAATAAATAGCATAAGGACTACTGGTGCCCTAAGGGTGTTGATTATGACCTAAATGTGTAATGTTTTTACGTCTATGTCCGTGATTTTCTTCTTTATGCCACTTGGAATTTTGTTAGTTTTCACGATAGGAAACCTGCAAAAAAACATAGCGGTAAGTCGTGAAAACGAAAAATTTTACCTCGGAAAAAATTCCTTGTTTGTTATTTCCCTAAATTTCCTTGTTGTTTTTTGCTTATCTTATATGACATTGTTAGTACACAAAAAGGCATACGAAATAAAATCGTGGTCAAACTTCACATTGATATCCGATGGACTATATTGAATATGACATTAAGTTTTTTTGTAATCTCCAGATTATGACAGAACAAACCCCTTTGATTTTGAGCTTTAAAGTTAAAAATTATAGTGTTGTATAATAATCACAAAATTTTGAGTAAGTTGTTGAATTTATGTATAATATTAACATAAATTCAACATTTAAATTATAAATATAGCATGGAAATCATTAAGTATGTATTTTATTCAAGTTTATAAAACAAATAATTTGAGAACTAAATTTGTTTGAAAATTAATTGTTAATTAAAACAAGCTACAAAATTATTTTCTCTGAAATAAAACTTAATAATCAAATTTATAATTAGTCGTACAAAAAATATATTCAATTTTCTAGAATTTTAATAATAAAATTGGAATTTTACTCACAATCTGATAAGTTCCCTCTGTTTAATCCGTTTAACTTGAATTCGTACTTATGCAGTACTATGTTATTTTTATTTTAGTAACTTTTTTAATTCTTCATTTTACAATTAAAACTAATGGAATAAAATTATAGATAATTTAATTTGCTACAAATAGTAGCTTATTAAAGTGAGAGAAATAAAAGAACAACACTTGAAGAAAGATACAGCGAAACGGAAATCGTGGATGACCGATGAAATACTTGAACTTATAGATCAGAGAAAATAAATAGAAAATCTCAAAGAATATAAGAGAATAAAAACCATCCTCAGGAAACTTCCAAAAACGCAACAGCGAAAAAATAACAGATGATGAAGGTAATCTTGCCATAAGCAAAGAAGAGAAAAAGAAAGTATGGGAAGGATGCTTGAATAAACTTTTCCATGACCTTAGAACAATACCTTATGAATGGCTAGTAACAACAATAATAGCCATACCCAAAAAGTCTCATGCGAGACAATGCTCGGAACATCGCACCATCAGTTTCATGTGTCATATATTAAAGGTCTTCTTAAAAATCATTCATCGGAGAATATATAAAAAATTGGAAGTTGACATCGGACCCTCTCAATTTGGCTTTAGAGACGGACTAGGAACTAGAGAGGCACTGTTTGCTTTTAATGTTCTAACACAACGATGCTTAGACGTAAACCAGGACATATTTGTGTGTTTCCTAGACTATAACAAAGCATTTGATACAGTAAAACATAGGCCACTGATGCAAATACTGGAAAATAAAAATATTGATACAAGGGACATGCGAGTGATAAGGAATCTATACTACAAACAAGAAGCTACAGTACGAATTAACAGCTCGATATCAGATAGAATACAGATCAAAAGAGGTGTTCGGCAGGGCTGTGTGTTGTCTCCAACCTTGTTCAATGTCTACGCGGAAGAAGTTATTAAAAAAGCTCTTATGAACGAAAAAGCCGGAGTAAAGATCAACGGTCACCCCATTTGCAATATCCGATATGCTGATGATACCGCGCTCATAGCAGAAAATATTGACGACCTACAGAGATTACTAAACAAAGTGGTAGAAGCAAGTGAAGAATTTGGTCTGTCACTGAATACAAAGAAGACCAAATTCATGATAATTACAAAGAAACGTATCAACAATATCAACTTAAATGTAGGACAGAATCTCATTGAACGAGTACAAAATTACAATTACCTCGGAACAAATATTAACGAGTCTAACGAATACACCAGAGAAATAAGAATAAGAATAGAGAAAGCCCGCAGTGCCTTTAACAACATGAAACAAATGTTGTGTAGCCGAAACCTAAGCCTAAAGCTGAAAATACGAATGCTTTAATGTTATGTTTTCTCGGTTCTGTTATTTGGGGTGGAGGCGTGGACACTAAATAAGCAATGTATGGGTAAGCTGGAGGCATTTGAGATGTGGGCGTACCGAAGAATGTTAAAAATCTCCTGAAAGGATAAGATAACTAACCAAGTTGTATTAGACAGGATGAACAAACAAAAGGAGGTCGTATTGAGTGTGTAAATGAGGAAACTACAATACCTGGGACATATTACACGTGGGAATAAATATCAACTGTTACAACTAATTATGCAAGGAAAGATTGAAGGTAGGCGCAGCATAGGTAGGAGAAGAATGTCATGGTTGAGAAACCTCAGGGAGTGGTTTGCTTGCACTTCCATACAATTGTTCCGAGCGGCAGCCTCCAGGGTCAAAATTGCCATGATGATAGCCAACCTTCGTAGCGGATATGGCACGTGAAGAAGAAGAAGAACAATACAAAAGCCTACCATTGAAGAAAGTTGAGCTCCCGAAATCCTACGAAAAAAAGGATGGAAAGGCACTGGGACTTGATGAAATTCCTGCAGAACTGCTGATGCTATTAGATGCAGAAAAAATAAAAATAACACCCGCAATATTTATTGAAATATACAAGGCAGGAAAAATACCAGTAGAGTGGCTTAAATAGGAGTTCGTACCATTGCCCAAAAATAAGAAGTAAAAATTTGTGAAGACAATAGGACCATAAACCTAATGAGCCATCTGCTGAAGCTGTTTTAAGAGTTATTCACAAAAGAATTTACCGGAAATGCGAGGAATAAATTGCGCCCAATCAGTTTGGATTTTTGAACGCCGTTGGTACGAGGGTTATTTAGCGTGCAGGTATTGTTTCAGAAATGTAGAGATGTCAGCTGTAATGGTTTTACATGCTTGATTGACTACAAGAAGGCTTTCGATAGAGTCATGAATGAACAAATGATGGAAGTGCTCAAGAGGATAGGGATTGACGAAAGACTCTTAAAAATAATAGCTAACCTGTATTGGAGTCAATCAGCGGTACTCCGAATAGATGGATAATATACAGATCAGGTCAAAATCTTAAGGAGAGTGAGACAGGGGTGTATAATTTTACCACTGATATTAAATCTGTACTCGGAGCACATTTTTAAAGAGACTCTAAAAGATATTGATGAAGACATCTCAATAAATGGAGTCAAGCTCAATAACCTGCGGTATGCAGATGATACAATAGTGGACTGGATATAAACACCAGCAAAACCAATCTAATGATCATCAGCAAGGAAAACATAACTGGAGCAAATCTGTATGTGAACCAAATAAGAATTGAACGTGTTGCACAGAACAACTACTTGGGAACTATAATCAATGAATTATGGGACAATACCCAAGAGATTAAATGTCGCATCGAAAAGAAAAAAGTGCATTATTGACTATGAGCTCTGTGTTCAAGTGCCACGACCTCACCCTACAACAAAAATATGGCTCCTTAAATGTTACGTGGACTCAATGCTTTTGTACGATGTAGAAACGTGGACATTGAAGGCGGAAACTCTATCAAAGCTTTTAAGCTATGGTTGTACAGAAGAATTCTGAAGATACCATAGACACACAAAGTCACCAATAAAGAATTACTGCCAAGGATGAAGACAACGGCGGATTTGGTCATCATAAAAGGCAGTGACCTGCAGTACTTGGGACATATAATGAGAAATTAATACAGATACTAGCTACTCCAATGCATTTTGCAAGGTAAAATTGAAGGAAAAAGGGCCCCAGGACGACAAAGAATATTCTGGCTTGCTAACCTGAGAGCAGGGTATAGAAAGACCTCAACACAGCTATTCCGTATAGCAACCAATAAAGTCATTATAGTCAGAATGATCGCCAACGTTTGAAACGGACAGGCACCCTTTAGACCGTCCGCACATTGGTCGATCGAAGCCACGCATCTAAGTTCATACGTCGTGCTTGTCTTATACGAACCCTGCGGCATGAGCAATTGTTCACCGCACACTAGTCGATTCAGTTTGCTGTTTGTTCACATCAGTCAACCATGAAGAACGCATTTTTATATATACATGTTGGCATATTCTTTCATTGTATAATTATACAATTGAGGGTATTTTTACACTTCCCCAACGAATTTTATATTAAACTCCTAGAAACATAAGCTTACGAAATACAGTGCGAAAACACTTTGCAATCTTTTCCCCTATCCTCGAGAGAAAAAAAACTCTCAACGGGAACTTTACTCTCAAAACCATCAACGACCCCCCTTCCAATACCCAAAACACTTTAAAAAGTTCCTGCTCTTTTCAGAGGTCATGTAGTATCCCGGATTCCCAAAAACAAACACCCTCACATTCCTCAATTTTGATGCAAACATGCATCGATGAACTTCCGGCAGAATACTACGACATTCTTGAGGTCACTGCACTAGCCTATCGTCAAACCTAGTTCTTGCCCATCCCATTCCTTACCCCGGATAGGGGGAGATTGGTTTTTTGCGGTTTCCCAATCTCATTACTCAACGATACCTGTCCGTCCCTGAGAAAATAGCTGCAACTATTTTTTCATTTCAATCGGCAACTGCTGGAACCATCTATCGAACTCCGACGAGACCTGGACGTTAGAGGGAGCAATCAACTACAGAATTTTAGTGCAATCACTAGTTCTCTGTTGTTTGCGACCGCACAAACGGCTGCAGGAACAATGGTTACTAGAGAACACGGTTTTAGTTGCTGCCGAGTCAGAACACACACACACACACACATTCACACACACATACATTCACACAACACACATTCACACAACACACACTCACACATTCCAACAGTGAAAGGGGTCCTCTTTCTGCTACCGATGCACCCTCATCACCGGGACACCCGACCGCCTGCAGCCTCTGTTACTTTACACAGTCTGTGTCGCCGGGAAAACTACGGCTCTACGGTCGCGTATTGGGACTAACGACACCCGCACACGCACGTGAAGGTCCGTCCGTGGTAGCACAGCACTCGTGCGGTAGTCTATCCATCTAGAGTCGGTAACATCAAGTGCGGTATATGCTCGTGCTCGCGATCCAGCGTCTGTGTTTAACAGTCAACTGCAAGTCAGAAGTTTTCATTCGCTGACACGAGTAGTTTCTGTGGTGTCAAAGTTGTTTTGCAGTTCTTGCTAAAAAATGAATGGACAACGAAGTTATTTTGATTTTTAAATTTGTATCAAAATGAAACAAATTTATGGAATTCTACGGCACCAGAGCATAAGAAACGGAACCGATATATACGATGTATGGAACCGAATAAAAATCAATTGAAGAATAGTACTATTTCGATTAAAGAATTAAAAAGAAGAGAAATAATTTAATGCCGATATACAAAAGGCAAAAAACAAAGTTGGAGAATCGATGGAACTGGAAGTGGGCTGATGATGTTACAAGCTGAGTGCCTTTTTATGATATAATCAAACAATACTGTCACGGACCTACACAGACTGTCACGGACCGTAGAAGAGCTCTGTCTGCGGTGCGTTGTCGTCCGTGCTGATCGCTGTCCGCGATGACCTGTAGAATCGCCGATCGTGGAAGTCACTATAAGTGATTCGAGGAGTCAGTATCAACGAAATTGTAGCGTCCGTCACTGTTGAAATTACACACACATATAGTCACACTGAGCGAAATGCGGCAAGCCGACTCTCGAAAGCCGAGGCGCCTCCACTCACGAGCACACTCGTCCACGAAATTTCAGTGCAATACACTGGTTTCGGGGCCGGGTTAAGCTCGAGACTGCACAGGACCAATGATCACTAGAGACCCGGCTTTGTCGCATCTAGCTCTAAAAACACATACGACCACATCTGGAAAGAACACCATTTCCAACAAAGCCTTTCTCTCTGGTTCTCTGGTTTTCTGTAAGTCGATAAAAACTCCTCCAGGAGAAGAAAAGGTGCAAATCCATCCAATAGAAGAAGAAGAAGCTTTCGTCAGTGACTTTTGGGTGTGTTTGCCTTTGTACAGCCATACAACAAAATTTAACTCAAGCCTGAAGAGGGTCAACCGACCCTAAACGGGTACAAATATTCTCATCCTTTCGTAATAAAAAAATTCCTTACCTATCCTATCGAGAATGTGCATTGATTGATTGATCTTTTCTCAAGATAGCGGCTGACCAAAAGTGGCGATTCCACAAAATTGAACTTAAGTTCGTACCCCCAAAAACATCAAAAAATAAATTTGTCTCCTCTCAAAAATGCAATTCTATTGTAACTTTTCAATGGACTAATTTCCAAAATTACGTTTCCGATGATTTGAAGTTATAAATTAAGTAAATAGTCCTTAGATAAATCGTCTAGATGATAATTAATATAATCAAATGATATAAAATAATTTTTATGTAAGTATAAAACCGGAGAATAGTTTTCACTCTGTAATATATTAATTATATTAATACTAATATTATATCTCAAGAGCGAACAATACAAAAAAATTTATTTCAAGTTCAATGTACCCATAAACGTGCAGCTCAACATTTAAGAATACTACCATCAATCATTTGGAAAGTTCGCTTATTGAATCAGCACAATGTACACATTAGAATTTCAAATGATTCCTAATCATCCGTTAGCAAAATTTATGATCATTCGATTATCTAATCCAATAGGACTTGCATTTGAATACAATACTTGATTTTCCTAACTGTTTTATTAGATAAACCTTCACGATCATGACTAAAGGGGTCAGAAATCTTGAGATCAGTCGAATCCTTTGAGGTATTTAGAGAGTAAATCGAGGAAAAATTGTTTATGTAACGAATTGACCAATAGAGCCATATGTTTAGTCTCCGGTAATGAACCAATCTTCCTCATTTCACAATAGATACTTACTTATGGTTTTATAAGAGTGTTTTAATGTAATATCAGATGTAAAATATGTGTCTTATGGAATCTGATGTAAAGTTTCTAGTCGAAGATGATTTCCGTATTGTGCAAAAATGCAAAAATATATAAAGACGAAATTTAACACGTCTACTGATATATATTCTATTATATAGATATTATATAAATCGAATTGACAGAGAACGCGAATTGCTGCCAATAATCAATACAAGAAAAACTGCTTATCTGGGTCATTATTTCGAAATTCCAAGCATCAGTTCTTAAAGCTTACTATGGAAGGGAAGATAAAAGAAAACGAGGCATCGGAAAAAAAAATATTTATGGAATAAAAACATAAAGGATTGGACAAACCTCCATGCCCATGCACTCTTTATAGAGCCAAACAAGATCGAGAGGAGTATGCCAGAATTGTCGCCAAGATACCCTAATTGGATAGGGATCAAAATAAAAGATTATATACCCAAAAGCGAGAGTTTTCATTTAATTATCTCTGTGTTTTGTTTATTTATTAAAATTTATCTGCATTTATACTCTTTAACATATACGGGGCGCGTAATTTTCCATATATTGTCAAAATAGTAACTAAAGAAACCTTACATGTGTATACAATCAATAATCCTTAGGTATATATCCAATACAGTCTCTTTTTGGGCTTCGTATAAAAACTTTCACGTATGTCACAAGCGTCTGAAACATATGCAGGGTTACGGCAGGAAGACGCGCTGGCGTGCCTTCTCTTTAATATAGCGTTAGAAAAGACTATAAGAGATGCCGAGTTACACAATAGGGGAACAATCTTTAATAAATCAACGCAGATTATGGCTTACGCTGACGATCTGGATTTGATCGCACGTACTACACAAGGACTTAAAGAGATGACTTCCACCTTCTTGACAGCCGCACAAAATATGGGCCTTAAAATAAACGAGGAAAAAACCAAAATATTAGCATCTATTCCAAATAACAGAGATAGAGCTAGAAACGCCGAACAGAACTTCAGTATAGACCAATATAATTTTGAGGTACCTAGTAAATAAGTTTACATATTTGGGTTCTCTCATAACAAACGATAACGACACATCTGAAGAAGTTAAACGGAGGGTACTGCTAGCAAACAAATGTTATTTTGGACTAAGCAAGCAGCTAAAAAACAGAAATTTAAGCCAGAAAAACCAAACTAATAATATATCGAACACTCATCCTACCAGTACTGACATATGGGTCAGAAACATGGACCATCTCCAAAACAGACGCAAATCTTCTGCTCGTCTTCGAAAGGAAGATACTAAGAAGAATAATGGGCGCATTCTGTGAGAATGGTATTTGGAGAAGGCGATATAATTTCGAATTGTACGAGAAGTATAAAAAAAATAGTAAATGGTAGAGATGTAATATCCTTCATAAAGATAGGTAGGCTTAGATGGGCTGGACATGTGTCAAGAGCAAATGAAAATTACCCACCCAGCGAACTCTATTATCGGTCCCAGTGGGAAATAGGAGTAGAGGCAGACCACGACTGAGATGGAGGGACGGTGTGGACGAGGACGCAAGGAAAATCGGCGCGGCAAATTGGACAACGGTTGGCGATGAACAGAAGCGACTGGCGAAATAGACTGGGGAAGGTCAAGGCTCAACTAGAGCTGTAGCACCACTGATGATGATGATGATGATAAAAACTTTCTCCAATTCTTTTGTTTCTTGCCATTTTCTTTGATGACTCCTCTATTGTCTAGATAGCGGCAATTTCATCGTCTCAGGTCTTTATGGGCCTACCCCATGGTCTTTTTAGGTCTTTCTTTATCCATCCCAACCATATGGCCGTACCCTCTAAGCTGAGTTTCTTCAATTTTCTTCTATTGGTTGGACTTTTTTGTATTTATGTATAGCGTTAACAGACCTTTAGGCCCATTGCTGGATGATCATTTCCATCGTTTTCTGTTCTTAACTGTCAGCTTCAAATCTCTGATCTTCATCTCTCTGACATCTTCCATCACTACATCTTTCCATTTCTTTCTTGGTCTCCCTCTCTTTTTTGACCTAAGGTACTCTCCAAACAATATTCTTAACTAGTATGTTACCTTGCGTTCATTCTAGATGTCCTAGCCATTCTAGTCTATGTTTTTTATTGGTACACTTCTGCATTAGTTCGTTTTCTCCATTCTCCTTCTACTAATTTTCTACCAAACATTCTGCGAAGTATGTTCCTTTCCCATGCTTTCAATCTGTTTTATATGGTTTTGATCATAGTCCATGTCTCTACAACGTGTGGGTCTAATCATATTGTATACTCTTATTTTTGTATTAGGAGATACATTTTTGGTCTTAATTATTTTGCTCATGGCTCCATCACATCTCTTGTTCTTGGTCAGTCTCAGGTTGCTTTCAATTTCATCCTCATATGTCTAATTAATAAGAGTACCTAAGTACATATATTCATCCACCTTTTCGAATTCTACAACTGATCCATCCTCCACCTCCAATTTAAAGGAGCCCCTGGTGTTTATTTCTTTTTTGCTCGAGATTTCCATGTACTTGGATTTATTAATATTAGTTTCAATCCCATTATGCCGTATCCTGTCCATTCTAGTCACACCTAGTACTCTTCTTAGATACTTCATTGCAATGCTTTGCAGTTTCTTTTTGTCTGGTGTGGGCGTCCAGCTTTAACATCCAAATGTTAAGATATGTACAAAAATTATGTTATAAATGGTTATCTTGCCTTTTTACTTCTTTTGTCGATAGGAATGTACTCTTAATTGCATGGTATATTTAGGCTTTGCTATTCTAGTATTTATTTCAGTTTCTTGTGTACTCGCTAGCTCAACTCCCAAGTATTTAAAAGTTTGGACTTGTTTAACAGAATCGTTGTTGATTTTAATTTTTGTACATTTATCTGTTTTCGCACATTTCATGACCTTGATTTTATTTTCAGGGATTCTCAGGTTACGTTTTTCAAGTTTATCACTCCAACATCAAAGATGTTTATCACACATTTTTACATTTGCATCTGCAAATGCGTATTCCACTATCTGTATAATTTCCATGTTTCTATGTCCGATATTTCCAGATTTCTATGTCCTTCTTCTCTGGTTTTCTTCAGTATATAATTTAAAAGTGTGTGCGCTGGTTGTTCGGTTCGTCTCATTGTAAGTGTTTACAAATTCATCCATGTCTTCTCTTTGTGCAGTTTCTATGTAACTTAAAGAGCAATATGAGTTTAAAACGGTAACGAGTTGTGGTTTCTTTAAGAGCAAAATCCAGAGCTAAAAAAGGCTTGGACAAGGATGAGTCAGTAAAGAACGTTGCTGTTGTCCCAAGTATTGGAGAGGTGACTGTTGAAGGAGATTGGAGAAGTAAACGAAAAGATGTTGAACAATGGGTTAATAAAAGTGTGTGTGGTGGAAGTGATTTGTTGCGGAAAACTACAAAAAAGGAGAATACGAACAGTCTGCAAAGGTTGGCAAGTCCAATTAGTGACCTCTTGTTTCAAGTTGAGGCTGTCGAGTTTCACAAATGGTTTAAGGATGGCGAGAAAAATTTTACTGCAAGTGATGGTTAGCTCAACAGATGGAAAAAGAGGTCATCCAACAACTGAATATTTTGGTTAGAAAACTTTTAGCCGTTCATCTGAAATTGGACAGTTTAATTTAAAATTGAGAGATCTCATTTTAGAGCACGGCCTCACGTCAGACCAAAGCAAAGAACAATAACTCTTTGGATATGTAGCAATTCTTCTGGATCCTTAAAATTAAGCCTATACTTATTGGAAAATCGAAGAATTGAAGGACTTTTAAAAATATTTAGGTAAACTGCCTACCCACTATGTATAGGAATCAATGTAGTGCGTGGATGGATTGCTAAATTTGCCAAAGATTTGTGTTTTTTAAAGAGTTCGTTTGGGTTGTTGAAGCCAACGTTTTATTCATATACGAAGTGTTACAATAAAGTTGTGTTTTTATATCTTAATTTGCAATATCCTGAAAATTCATTAGAAACAATTGCCACATCTTAATAATATTGCGAGATAGTTTAATCCATTCCCAACATTTTTTGTAAAAAATTCGTCTCGATTGCCAAAAAAATGCAACTACAATTGACCATACGAAATATCCTGGAGAAGAAAGAGCAAAAGTCACAACACTACGCCAGTATTATTCAAGTAGGATCTGTAATGGTAAGGGAAGGAATATCTCTTACAGCCCGAATGGACCCAGCAATCTGAACGCTTGCTTTACAAAAGTTCCTTAGTAAAGTAAATGTATATTACAGAGATTTTGTCAAACTCAATAGTTCTCTTCGCTTCTTACATTGGAAATAATTTTCTTTTATTGCATGATAATGCACGTCCATATTTTGTAAGTATGGTCTGTGAATATCTGAACGATGTTTGTATACAAACCAAGAACTGACCAGCAGCAATCCTGATCTAAATCACATCAAATCAGAGAATTTGTGGGATATTATTGGAAAACTCTCAGGAATTGAAAACCACCATCTGTCTCTATTCACGACATAGAAGTTATCGTGAGAGAAGTTAGGGATGCAAATAATCAAGATTCAATGTGGCTATGAAAAAATAATTAGGAATAGAGTTTTTTTTTCTCAAACAATAAAATAACAAACATTACGTGGATAAAAAATCACCTACTTACCAAAACTAGTAAAGTTTTAGAAATATAAATATTTAGGCAAAATAACATGTAATTTAGTACTTTCTGTAAGGGTCATTCGTAAATAAAGGTTCCCTATGCCTCTGAGAAAGAATTGGACATTCTTTGAGAAATTGGCAACACTGAATTAAGCGTCACCTTTCTCTCTATCTCAGTCCACAGCCTTGCTTTGCGCATTTCTGAGGCTTTACACGCAACAATTTATACGATATTTATAGAAAAATTAGGCTACTACGAAATGCGTGCATGGTGGGTACCCTATCTGATTACAGAAAATCATAAACAGCAACGTGTCAAGTGAGCCCAGTAGTTTTTGCAACAATGTGAAAACAAGTAAGGATTTTTGGATTCCATACTATAGCGACAAAATAAGGTGTTTTTAGTTCACCACCGAAACCAAACAGTATTCACGTGACTTCTGAATGGCATCACTCAACTTCGCCGAAGCCGAATGAGTGTAAACAAACACAGTCTGCTGGTAAAGTGATAGCAAACGTCATTTGTCAAAGGAAGAGCCTACTGTTAATTAACTTTCTGTCTGCCTCGTGGAACAACAGTTAACTCCGAAAGATATTGCGAGACATTTAAAGCACTGAGACGTGCGAGCCAGAACCGCCGGCTCCGGCAATTACGATTGTCTAATGCTGTAAGGCTTCTTCATGACAACACTTGACCTCATGCCTTACATCAAACTGAATAAATGTTGAGAGATTTTGTCTGCACTGTTGTGCTCCATTCTCCCTATAGTCCAGAACTAGCACCTAGTGATTGTCACTTATTACCAAAATTAAAGAACAGTTGGGTGGCTTGGGTTCAGTATCGATGATGAAGTAGAGGAAGAGGCTACTCGATTTCTCAAAAGATTGGCGGTAAAATCCTATAACATTGGGGATAAAAAAATCGGAGCATTGTCTGTGAAAGTACGATTTAAGTACAAAAATGATACATTACCAAACTACAAACAAATATAAAGCTGTCTATTTTTAAAATTATTGGGAAGCTTATTCTACGAATGCTTTTCGTAATAACTGGAGTAGCAATATATTTTTAATGGTATGTAGCCAGGTGGCTATTTTAAGTTAAATGTAGTGTATATCTGATAGCTTAGTATAAATTGTAAATTATTTATATGTCTGAGAAAGAAAGTAAACCTGAAAGTAATTTGTGTGTTATACCTAAATTTAATTAAATAATATATATAAGACTTAAATATATATTATATACATAATTAAATATATATAAGAACCTCCCTTGCATATAAGATGACAGCAAATATCCTTGAACTACATTGCAAAGATATCATCCCAGAAACAGCATCCTGTATTCTTTCATAATATCTGCAACCCTGGCCTTCCTCCTAACAATAAGACTAAAAACTCTACACCCCTCATAGAAAGAATAAATCTACATATAAATGCAAACTATCCCCCATTAAGTATTGATGTAACACTTACCAATTATCCCAAATCAACTACAAATTCCACAATAATTAAATCTCTATTCATGGAAATTCTGGACCACTTACCTAATTATTTGCAAATCTTTACCGATGCCTCTAAAACTGCCAATGGTCACGCTGCTGCCTACTACTGTGAAGAAAATTCTTATAGCATATCGATACCAACCAACTGCAGTATACTAACAGGTGAAAAGAAAAATCTTTTCTTAGAAAAGAGTAGAACGGTGAAGTGCATTATCGTAACAGACTTATTAAATGCATTACTAAAACTGAAACAAATATATACCAACAACCCTATTATACAAAGTATAAAAAACGTGCTAGAAAAATTTCCATCATTAGGAAAGGTAGCGGCTTTAATTTTGGTACCTTCGCATACAGGTATTTACGGAAATTAAAAAGCAGATCAACTGGCTAACAAAAGTCGAATGAACTCAAACCATACTGCACAATTGAAGACATATCCGTACACCGATCTAAAAAACCTGGATAAAATTCATTGTATTAATGCTTGGCAAAATTATTGGAAAAATTTAGGTACTAAATTAAATGTAATTTGCCCAAAAATAACTGATGTCCTGGAGACTCCTTAAACAGAAGAAACCAAGTCATTATTAATCGTCTAGGAATTGGCCATACTGCCTTAACACATAAAATACCTAATAACAAAAAAAACCACTACCTATCTGCTCCAGCTGCTCTAAACCCACTGACTGTCAAACATATCCTACTTGATTGTCCTCAATTAATGGAAAAAAAAGATCACACGGATTCACATATGATGAGCTCTAGGCAGTTCTCACCAATAAAATTTCAACAGTGTAAAGCTATTTAAAAGACATCAATTTATTCAATTGTATTTAATGGAATATTTTATGTATTTTGTTATAGCCACTAATAACCCTGCGCGGTTGATGTAGTTTTGTGTTTAAATAAAAAAATTGTGTAAATTGCAGTTAAAGATTAAGAAAGCTGTAATATACTATAACATTCTCATCGAAGACTCCACAACTGAGATGCTTCAGATAAGTATCGTGATATTTTATAATCCATGAATTAATGCAACAACAATTGTGTAATTATCAGCTCCTACTCAAATATCTGTTGCATGTAATGTTTTTCATTAAAGAAATATATTTTGTACGTTCCTGCATACCAAAACAAGCCTACGTTCTAGACGTGCGAACAATTCCGAGCACATAAATATTATGATGATTAAGAGAAAGTGATAATCCACGTCTCGGTGTTGAATTCAGGTTTTAAATATTTATTATTTATACCCACTATAAAAACCTCTTTTGCACAAATTTACATACTAATATATCCAACATACTGCACAACTAAATATATTTTCATTGATTTATATGATTATATTCTTTAACAAAAAATTTAGATTTGTTAGTATATTTAATGGGAGTTAACCAAATTTTCAGCTGAAAATACATTTATTTTGGCGATTTGTTTTTCACTTTGGAAATCGATCTCATAATTTAAATTAAAAAATTTCTTCTGCAGCTTCTACAGCATTTGCATAGTTGCCCTGAGGAGTCCTAATAGGGCGAAATACGTATAAGCGAATAGGAGAAACTCTATACAGAAATCAAATCTTAAATGTCTTTCCTGTTAAAAAATTGTATTTTTAATTTGTATTTAGAGAAATATGTTCCATGGAATGAGGAAAAATAAGATAATATCCGCTATAGACTGAAACCTCGCATGCCCTGATGAAGACATCAAAGAGGGCGTCGAAAGCTCGGCACAATGATAATCGACGCAAATCAACCCGAAAGACTGTTGAGTTTAATATTAGTTCTTGTAATAGTATTAATCTTAAATCTCGGTTTAATATACATATACAGTACGGTCACGTTAATCCGAACGAAATCGGGGAAACGGTTGTTCGGACGATAACATCGTTACCTATAATTTTTTATTAGGAGAAGAAAAACTGTAAAAACACATTGAAAATACTATAAATGCTATTATGTACATTATTAAAATATTATATTAATTAAATATATATATACAATATATTTAATAAATACATATTATCTATACAAATTTCAATGGGGAGCAGTAAAAAAATCTAATGTGATTTTTTTCTGGACGCCAGTCTTGACGTGCTGAGTTCTGTCTTTTATGCACCTCAGCATCATGATTTCCTCTCTACTCTTGACGTTGTCTTCTGTCCAACTGGTGGCCGCGTTTAGGGCTTTAACAGCTTCTACAGCAGAAGTTTTTGAAGCAGGTAGTTCACGACATCCACTACTTCCGTTTTCTTCATTTTGAATGGCCCTTACAATTTCTTTATCCGTAAGTATTTCTTGGGTGTTAATTTCTCGGGTCTTTGTGACAGCCACATGATGCCCATTCTCGAACCTCAGATTCAGTAATTATTGCCGTGTTATTTTGAGCCAGCTGAGCAACAAGGGGCTTAAAATTATTATTATCCCAGATTTAGCCATACGGCTCACACTCCCTCTAAGGGAAAATTCACTCATCCCAGATACCTACGGTATCAAAAGGATTGAGCTCTGGTGGGACTCTTTCCGTGTTATCGAGCCCTAGGTGACTTGGTATGTCGGAGTATCTCCCAGAAATTTTCGTACACATCTGGAGGTCGCGAGGAGTACAGCTTTCTGCATGGCCTTATAAAGATGTTCACTTAGACCCAGTTGTTTTATGTTCGCTAGGAGGTTTTTGGGAATAACACCAGTAGTAGATAGAACAATAGGTACTGTCTGGGTACTTTCCATTCTCCATTGTCTCTTGATTTGTATTTCCAGATCTCTATACTTGGCGATCTTTTCGTTGTATTTAACAAGCAAATTGTTAGTGTTAGGTATCGCCACATCAATAAGTGTTGTTTGCCTGGTAATTTTATTCACTAGTATGAGATCCGGTCTATTATGGGCCACTGGTTGGTCTGTGAGCACAGTGCGGTCCCAGTATAGCTTGTAGTTGTCATTTTCAAGCATTCTGTCAGGGACATATTGATAATAAGGAAGATGGTCGGTTTGGAGAAGTCCCAGTTTGTCAGCTAGTTCTTGGTGGATAATCTTTCCTACTGAGTCATGGCGTTCTTTATAATCAGTACCGACAAATGCCTGGCAGCCACCGGTAAGATGCTGGATGGTTTCTTGGGCTTGGCATCCATATCGGCATTTGTCATTTTGGACTTGAGGATCTTTAACAATATATTTCAGGTAATTTTTAGTTGGAATAACCTGATCCTGAATGGCAAGTAGGAAACCTTCAGTCTCGGGAAACATCTTTCCTGATGTCAACCAATAGTTCGACGCTGTATTGTCGACATATTCTTGGTTGATCTCATTGAGATGTCGCCCATGCAGAGGTTTACTCATCCAGGTGCGCATTTTTTCTTGCTTAGTCAGATGGTTTGTGCGCATTTCTTGTTCCCTCAGTTTAAGCGGCGTTGTGTCATCTACTGCGCAAATTGCTCGATGTAAAGTAGATGTCTCAGCCTGTACCTGAAAATAAGATCTTAAATTAGCAATTTGTTTATCTAATTGCTCACCTATATCCATAAGTCCTCTTCCTCCTTGATACCGCGGTAATGTTGTTCTCTCTACTGCACTGCGTGGATGATGTTTTTGCGCCTTTGTGAGAAGTGTTCTTACTTTCCGCTGAAGACCCTCTATATCCGTTTTTGACCACTTTATAATACCAAATGAGTAGCTGAGCGCGGAACAGGCGTACGTATTTAATGCTTAAACAAATTTTTACTATTAAGATGTGACCGATTTAGTTGTCTGATTCTTCGTACGAACTCCGAAGTTAGTTCAGTTTTCATCTGTTTATGGTCAATTTTCCGCGCCTGTTTTACTCCGAGATATTTGTAAATATCATTTTCACCATTGCCTCGATGTTTTGGCCATCTTGCATATCGAAACCTCCGGGCTGAACCTTTCCTCTGACTATATTAAGTATACGGCACTTGTCTAGTCCAAAATGCATACTGATATCATTTGAGAAAGTTTCTACAGTTTTTAGCATCTGATCTAAGTGATTTCGAGTGGAAGCCATTAGTTTCAAATCATCCATATACAACAGATGATTAAGCTTCGCCACAACAGTGTTGTTATTTTTGATGCTAAATCCTGAGTCAGTGGAGTTCAGCAGCTGAGATAGTGGGTTCATCGCTAGGCAGAACCAAAGTGGACTCAACGAGTCCCCCTGGAAAAGGCCCCGGTTAATAGCGATATCTTCAGTTTCGATATTGGTTTCACCAGGTATTTGAAGGTGAATTTTAGTCTTCCACTTTGTCATTATATGCTTCAAAAAGGTCACGAGATTATCATCGACTTTATATATTTTCAATATATCTATAAGCCATTCATGCGGCACTGAATCAAAAGCCTTCTTGTAGTCAATGAAGGCAGTAAAAAGGTTTCTTTTTTTGGTGTATGCCTGGTTAGAAATGACTGAGTCGATAATAAGTTGTTCTTTGCATCCCATGGAGCCCTTAGCGCATCCTTTCTGTTGGGGCTCTATGATATTGTTCAGAGCACAGTGTTGGTAGATACGCTGGGCCACACAGGATGTGACCAATTTGTACAAAGTTGGAAGACAAGTAATTGGGCGGTACTTGGCTGGATCTTGGGTGTTATTTTGATCCTTCGGTATTAGATAAGTGGTTCCCTGAGTAAGGAATGATGGTATTTCCTGTGAATTAGAAATAATATTATTAATAAATACTGTTAAAAGCTCATGTACACTCCAAAATTCTTTAGCCAGAAGTTTTGAACTCCGTCCGGTCCAGGAGATTTCCAGTTATGAAGCTCTTTGATAATGTTCGAGACTTCTTCAGTGGTGAAAGGTTCATAAGGAATATTCCTGTAGTGTTGACATTTGTTCGTGGTGTCTTCAATCCATCCAGCATTGTTGTTATGGGTAGCTGGCGTCGAAAGTTGGTTGCCCCAAAACTCATGAATTTCTTCTTGGCTTGGGTAGGATTTATTTGCGTTTTCTACAGTGGAATTAAGTTTCCTATAGAAAGTTTTCTCTGCTTGCTCAAAAAGTATATTGTCGCATTTCCGGTTGTTACTAACTTTGTATCTCCTGAGGCGGCCTGAGTAAACAGATAGTTTTTGTTTTAATGTGTCCAGGCATTGTTGAGGTGTGTTGTTTTCTGGATCATATCGTGATTGTCTTAGAGTGTTAAACAGTATTTCTTCAGCTCTTTTGATGATTTTTCTACTTCTTACTCCTCTTATGTACTCTGTTATTTGTCCAATGTCCCTACGCAGCAATTCGATCTTCTTCAGCAGTCGTTTTTCCCAGGGTGCTATTCTGTTACCAGTCCTTCCGATGTTGGTACCCCGTCGTGTTCTAATCTTAATGCCATAACATTAGCAATGGCTGTCGCTGCACAGTAAATCAGCATATGCAAATATTCCAATGTGTGGGCTTCTGTGATATAATTGGGTAGGACTTCAGTATTCACAATTTGTAACAGCTTTCCTAGTTTCTTGGAAGAGTTTATTTTTGGTAGCGGTGGTCTGCTAAGTGGGTTTGTTTCACTAAACTCTTGTACGGCGCGCGCCATTTCGTTTGCCAGGCTATCGTGCAACTGGTTATTGTCCTGCTGTGTATTATTAGGTTGAGTTTCTTGTATGAGAATCTCAGGAATCTGTTCATTAGGGATTTCATTAGGGACTTGGTCTGCAACTTGTTCTTGGTTATGAATCTCCCGTTCGATTTCGCGTCTGATGATGTCGCGTCTAGTCTCTGGAATAAGATTGTTTCTTAAAATTACCGGTATTGATCTGCTACTCTTTGTTCAGATACTTGGATTTCTGGGTACTCCCTGCAAAATTCGGCATACAGTTGTTGTCGATAGCCGATTGTTTCTTGACCGAGGTTTGTCACCTTATAATAAAAGCGCAAAATATTTTCGTTTATGGACACTGTCCACTTCATACGCTGCCTCGGTCGTCCCGCTTGAGTGAGCGCCGGCTGATGTTCCAGCGCAGCACCTTCAGCGAGTGGAGCTCTTGTTGTTGTTCGGCTCACTTGTGGTTGTTATTATTATTATTATTATTATTATTATATAACAAATAAGGGCAGAGGAGCG
Organism: Diabrotica balteata; assembly: GCA_918026665.1. NCBI lineage: Eukaryota > Metazoa > Arthropoda > Insecta > Coleoptera > Chrysomelidae > Diabrotica > Diabrotica balteata. The sequence continues at coordinate 16,320,069 of OU898279.1, read as the reverse complement.
AGCTCCTATTATGCCCAAAAAGCAAAAATAAACAAAAATAAAATAGATCCTTATAAAACTAATACTAATTATAAAGTTAAGTAGTTAAACAATTAACGAAAATTGAATTGTGACACAATAAATAAATAAATAATGCTGTCCGAGAAAAAATATCCTATCCTATAAAAAAAATAAAGTGCTGTCAAGTTTATTTTTAAAGATGTTAAATGATGACTTTTTCCTTGGATAAAGGGTCGTCAATAGCCACTAAGTTTGGGCTTAAGTTTTTTCAAGAAAGTTAAATAAAAAAATGTAATATGGATGACCAACAATTTTCCAAATTAAAAACCACGTCCTTAAGATTAACTTTATTCAAATTTTCTACCAGATCTTTTCCACTTTGCTCGTCAGCAAGAATGTTGAAAAGTAAATCTTTTCGAGAGTGCAGTTTTGTGTTCTGAATGACCTTCTGTTCCGTTGGTTGAATCATAGGTGTTCATCTTGGGTGGTAAGAACATGGCAAAATTTTTATTATCTTCACTACAAAGTTCATTAGTGAATGGATGACTAGAGCAGTTGTCAAGCAGCTACACTACCTCCCGAGGGAGGTTCACACGTGCAAGTTGATAGCGAACATCAAGGACAAATTCAGTTTTAAACCAATCCAAAAACAAATCTCTTGTCACTCACCTTTTTTGCCCTCAATACTATACGGAAGATCAATCTATTTGAATGCACGAGGCTTGTTTGCCGTCCCCACAACAAGTAAATGAAGTTTGTAAGTTCCTCAAGTATTTGCACAAGGCATAAAGGTGATTGTTTTGTTCATAATTTTTCCACCAGGAGCGTTTTTTTCTTGACATGACACCAATGTGTGCTCTGGTAACATGTGTCAAAATAACGCAATTTCATCGACATTGTAAATTTGCTTAGGTTTCAAATTGTTTTTATTCAAAAGTTCTTTAAATGCAGTTCGGAAGAGTTGCCGTCGGCATTACTTGAAAGTTTTTCACCACTAATTTTGAGATGTCTAACTCTGCGATGTCCGTTTAAAGTTGTCCAACCAACCCTTACATACGTTAAAAGCTCGGTAATTTGGTGACATTGTAGGAACCACATGAACAACGCACTTTCTACTTTGTATATTCGACTTTTTGATCTTTTCTGTTCTTCTTCATCATATAACGGGGGTTCTACAACGATTGCTGCTTCCCGCATTTCAGCCTCCATCTTTTCCGATCTCTCCAATCTCCCTCTTCTAAGCCTCTAGATTGCATTGTTTTTCTAATTTCTCTTCTCCAGGAATTTGGTGGTTCTTCCCCTTTTCCTTCTTTCTGGCGGAACATACATTAAGGCTTTCTTTGGCCACCGCTCCTCCTCCATTCTCATCACATGACCATACCATGACTTTTCCATACCATGACTTTTCCAACCCTTAATACACTAACACAACCACTTTACTCTACGCAGATGATACAGCTCTCGTAACAACATCATGAGACGTAGATTCAGTACTTAAGTTTGCTAAAATTACCTTAACTTGGTCGACAGCTGATGTAGGAGATGAAGAGTAACACCTTACCCAAATAAAGCTCAAATGATTCTCTTCAGACATCCATATCTCATCAGATACATCACACCCATCATATCTGAAAGACACAAACTTAGACTCTGGTAGGACCGACTACAGCTCCGTGACCAGATTGAATACCTCGTTGTAGTGTTTGCACAAACACTGAACTGGAGGACCGATCTGGATATAGCCTGTAACAAGACTAGGAGTAGACTCGGTCTACTCAATGCTCTTTGTGGTAAATTTGGAAGAACATACCCACGCTCACTCATATACACTAATAAATCTGCGCAGACTGCTCTTAATCATCACCTGTCGAATATTCAGCCCATCGATGAGAGGCTCTCCTCTCTGAGCAGGAGTTACACAATCAGAACCATCCGAGGCCAAAACTTCAGAGCCCAAAACATTTAGAAGACTACCTGCTCATCCATCGGCAATGTATTCAGCAGAAAACCTAAACCTAAAATCCCCATTCTACCCCAGCAACGAGCTCCCTGATGAATACATTAACATGCAGAAGACAACTCGCCTCTATTATCGTCGTCGCAATATTTGTTAAATGTTCACTTCGAGCTTAGCTAGACAGGGAGGGATCGGTTTTCTAGGTTTCCCGATCCCATTGCACAATGATCCCCGTCTATTTCAGAGGATACATGAATTGCAATTCAACACATTTATTATTTCTCAAATTGTTAACATATAAATTCACATATTCATAATATTTTTTTGAACAATAACTTCTGAAAAGGACCGTTAACTAACACCTCTTTCGTCTCTGATTGTCCAGTACGCTCCTCCTACGACAAGTCCAAAAGCAAACCACCAGTAGAATCCTCGAAGCCAGCGAAAGAAAAACAACACTGAACAAAAAACAAACCACGTCCTGAAGAGGTGAAAAACCTAAAACCAAAACATCATACAAAGAACACATCCACAGAGAAGAAACAACCAGACAATGAGTTGTATAATATCGTGAGAATGTAGAAATAATGAAATATGTGGGATGTCCTACAAAATTAGCAAAATAAAGAAACAATAATAAATTGAAACACGTAAGCTTTTTTACGGGTTAAAGGTTAACCAAAAGCTGTTTATTTAGTTTGTCACGTTTACTGACTACCACGTATTTTGTTATGTGATTATTATACGATAACTGATCTTCGTGACATTAATAACATCTCTATACTTTGTCTATATAATAATATGTCCCGATCTTCGAACTTTCCCCGTCATATGTCAAATTTGGTTTGTAATCTACAACTTTTTTTATTTTTGATGGTTTAAGGAATTTTTAAGTATGTCTTAAAGTTGTAGTTCATAGACTTTTCAATTTCTTTTTATGTAGGGTCTGCTTGATTATGGGTATGTAAGCTCTCATATTAATGATGTTTTACAATCTTAATTTTTTTTATTGATTTATTTAATGTCGTCCGAACCACTGGAGTTATAGACGACAACAATGGAAAATTAAATACATATTAGAACAAAGAAAGGTTATATATTAATTACGTACTAACGTGGAAGAAGATTGATATATTATGTAATATAAGTACAGACTAGATTTTAATTTAAATATCTTTTATGCCTATAGGTGTTAAAAAACTTTATAATATTGTGTAGATGATTATTGTCTCTAAGAAGCTCGCCTATGTCGCTGGGAAGGTTGAGTTTACTTCTCGTTTCCTGGAAAATTTGACATTCGGTTAAAATATGTTTAACTGTACTGTTGGTTTGACACTGGTTGCAGTATAGAGGATTGTCTCTTGTAATTCGGTAAAGATGTGTATGGCGGGTGTAACCAAGTCTAAGTCGAGAAAAGATGACTTGTTTGTTTCTAGGTAACACAAAGGCTTGTTTTTGTAAAACATTGTCTTTAATTTGCCTAAGTTTTTCGGAACACTGCGACCATTTGTTTTGCCACGCACAACTAACTATGTTTTTTTAAACACAATTTAAGATCACTTGGCTTTTTATTTAATTGTACTTGATCATCACTTGTCGCTGCTTCGTGAGCTAGACGGTCCACAACTTTGTTACCGTGTATTTCAATATGAGATGGAACCCAGATTAATATACCATACGTTGTTTTGGATGTCACAAAGGGCATTCCTGAGTCAGTTATGATTATGTAATTTCTGTGGTCCGTTTTGTTAATGAATTTTAGAGCTTCAAGGAGTGCGTGTAGTTCTGCGTTGGAGATTGTCCAGTTGTTATGCAACCTAAATTTAGCATTATGAGTATTACAGAAAATGGCTACGCCGACTTCGTCCGTTGTTTTTGGTGCATCTGTGTAGATCTGTCGGTAGTCGTAAATTTATCCATAATATCTTTGAAGTGGTTTATTAATAAGGCTGCTGGGGATTCATGTTATTAAATTTTGATAGGTCAGTGATTACTGGTGGTTTATTTACAGTCCATGAAGGAGGAGGGTTTTCGAAAGGATGGTATATTGTCAGGAATAGTATGCTATATTTTTGAAGTAATCGGTTAATTCGTTCATAAAAAGGCCGATTATATTGAAAATGAGATGAGAAATAGTGGCTGAAACGATTGCTATGAACGTTATGGTAGACTGGGTTATCTAGAGAGGATACAACTTTACAAGCAAACGACAAACTTAAAAAATCTCTTCTAAATTCTAAAGGGTTTTGCCCTAACTAACTACATATACTTAGTATGGGGCTTGTTCGAAAGGCACCCAAAGCGACTCGCAGTCTCGTATTTTGAATTACATCTAGTTCTTTAAAAACAGATTTCTTGGCTGAGTTATATACCACTGAGCCATAGTCAAATTTTTGATCAAACTAAGGATGAAAAGATTCGTAGAAGAATTGCCGTATCGCTGCCCCAGGTGATGTTCGACAGTGTTTTCAAACTATTAATGCTTTGCGGGCAAGTACCTTTTAGATTTTTAATGTGACTTTTCAAATTCAATGTTTTGTCAAATGTAAAACCGCGGAACTTAATTTTTTTTTAGGAAGATCAGATTTTTACCATTCAATGTTAAAATTGGATTATCCTCTTTTTGCTTTTTTGAAAAGAGGAAGCATTTTGTTTTTTTTCGTTAGAGAAACTGAGTACTGTTTTGTCAGACCATTTCTGGAGATTGTTTAATGCGCTTTGTAGGATTCTTGTGGGTGGATTCTAGATTTGTTCCTTTAGTAGGATAACCAGGTCGTCTGCATATAGTCTTGCTTTTACTGGATGTTGACATTGTTCCAAGATAACGTTAATTGCAACAAGAAATAAAGTTACACTTAGCACCGATCCTTGGGGTACTCCATTTTCCTGGATTTGAGTTGATAATAGTGTTCCATTTGCTCGTACTTTAAATGTTTTGAGTTGAAGAACTTAAAATTTTTGTTAAACCAAAAATTCTCAATTTTCTTCTCTTTTTCTAAGTATATTCGTTATCGTATCTACTTGTTCGAAAACACTTAGTGCACTGATACCATAATGGGTAGATTTTTTATTAATTTATTTAGAAAACAAATTGCTATCAAACATCGGACAAATATATTAACTAAATTTGATCCATTTGTTCAACTGCTCGTAGTAGATTAAACACTTTTACATTGTGTAACTTTTAACAATAGGTCTCAATTATATCTTATGTATATACCAAACGTACCTACGTATTTTTTTAATAATAGGAGCACAATCTAAAGCTGTAATAAGCATGAAACGCCGGAAACATATTTTTTTCTGTGTTAATCGAAATTGGCATCTTCTTTCGTTTGGTCTAAATTTGTGAGAGGCATTTGAAAGTACGATATTGATTAGATTGTTATTAAAGATTACGGTAGCGATCAGTTTATCTGACTTTTTTCATATTTAAATACATTCTTACTTTCACTCTGCTGTAACAGTGCTCTCTTCCATATGACAAAAAAATTATACTAAATCGGTATTTTAATTTGCATGGTATTTGACTTTGGTTATGTAATATACTCTGAGGTATGTATTTTCATGAAAATAGACTGCGGGAATATAACCTCGATTACTGTCTTTGATGATAATTTACAGTTGCCCCATACAAAAAGAGTGAAAATTTTTTAAAATATTTCAAAATTTTTAACAACTTTAACATATATAGGGTACCCCAAAATCAAGAATGAAAACCTGTTTAGGACTTTAAATGAGAACATCTAAAAAAAGGGTTTTTTATTTTAGAAGAATATCTTCAAAAATTGAAACAATAAATATTTTTGTAAAGTACATCATCATCATCATCATCCAGCCCCATTTTCACATCCAATGTTGGATATAGGCCTCCTCCAAACGTCTCCAGTTCTCTCTATCTTTAGCTGCTGCAATCCAGTTTGTTTCTATTCTCCTTAGGTCGTCAGTCCATCGGGTAGGTGGTCTGCTTTGACTTCGCTTGTCGGCTCTTGGTCTCCACTCCAATAATCTCTTCGTCCATCTTCCGTCTTCCATTCTAGCAACATGTCCAGCCCACCTCCACTTTTGTTTATTGATTCGCAGTATAATATCGTCTACGCCAGTTCGTCGGCGTATCTCCTCATTTCTCACGCAATATTTCAAGGTCAGGCCCAGCATTGATCTCTCCATTCGCCTTTGTGTAACACTCAGTTTTTTGGCAGTAGCTTTCGTTAAAGTTAGGGTGCTCCATAGGTCAAGACTGGTAAGATGCATTGGTTAAATACCTTTCTTTTCAGGTGAATTGGGATATTTGTTTTAAAAATGTCTCTCATCCTTCCATATGCCGCCCATCCCAACGTGATTCGTCTATTTAGCTCAAAGGTTTGGTTATCTCTGGTTATTTTAATTTCATGACCCAAGTATGTGCTTTTATCGATTAATTCGACCTTTTTGTTATTAATCTGTATCTCTTCGCTGGGAACCATATTGGTCATCATTTTGGTTTTCTCGAAATTTATCTCGAGCCTAGTTTCTTGTAGTATGTCATTCAGTTCTTGGAGCATGTCTTTGATCTCTCCCAGATTATCTGACAGAAGCACGATATCGTCCGCAAAACGTAGATGGTTTAATCTTTCTCCATCGATGGATATTCCTTTTTCTTACCATGTTAGTTTTTTAAATGTATACTCAAGAACGGTAATGAACAGCTTTGGTGACATGGTATCACCTTGCCTGACTCCCCTTTTTATATTTATTTTAGTAGTTGCAGAATGTAGACTTATGGTTGTTGTGGCATTTTCGTATATATTTTTGACTATATTACAATATCTATGGTCGACCCTGCAATCTTGTAGTGCTCTTAAGATGGACGGTAGTTCCACTATATCAAACGCCTTTTTAAAATCTACAAATATCAATTCCAAGGGACGGTTATATTCGTTAGTTTTTTCTATCAGGGTTTTTAGGCATTGCAGGTGATCGTTTGTGCCGTAATTAGGGCGAAAACCAGCTTGTTCCCGAGGTTGGTAAAAATCCAGCTTTGTCTCTAATCTGTTCGTTATTATTCGGGTGTATAATTTATAAAGATGGTTAAGGAGACTGATTGGTCTGTATCTTTCATATTCTGCTATATCTCCCTTCTTGTGTAAGAGTACAGTTATTGAATTATTCCACTTTGTTGGGATATTTTGATTCCATAGGCGTAGATTAAAGAGCTTTTGAATTTTGGCTATCAGTACTGAGCCTCCTATCTTTATCGCTTCCGTGACGACACTGTCCTCCCCCAGAGCTTTGTTATTCTTTTTTTTTTAGAGCCTTAAATTTCGTCCAAGGAGATTTCTGGGATATCTTTGGAACCCTGATTTTAAACCTTCCTTTGTTGATATTCAACTATATCTAGAGTCGATTGGTTGCTATATAATATCTCATAGAATGATTCCACAATTTGTAACATATGTTCTCTGTTTGATGTGATGTTGACATTTCATGGATCGCTTAGAACGTGGATTCAAACCATCATCCGGTGTCAGTTGCTTAGACATTCATTAATTTGGTTGGTCTTTCTAGATCTAAAGTAACGCTTAATAAATAGCAAGAGGCTAATGGGTAACTGCGAGACTTGCAAGACTATTGCTGCAAGACCAAGACCAAGACTGGGAGCTCAATACCAAAACCAAGACCAAGACCAGGTGTATTGGTGCAAGACCAAGTCTCGTCTTAATATAAGCCATTAAAATAGAATAATAATGAAACACAAATATTTTTTTCCTATAGTAATCGTCTTCGGTAAACCAATGAATATATAAACAACTAAGTAAAAATAAGATGTTAATTATTAGTAGTTTGTACTTTTAAACTTAAATTTTATTTCAGGTAGTCCAGATATTGACATAAAAGATCTACATGATATATCAAACGACAGGGATGAAGCCTTTTCAGATGAAACTGATAATAAAGCAGCCAGTCAAAATTCCTTTTATCCCTCATTTTCTCCATACCAAAACCAACCATTAGGACATTCCAGGCCATTCTACTATAACCAACAGGAAGGAGCATATAGTCAGAGGACACCTTATCAAAATACTTTTGATAATTCAGCAAGGTACTTTGTAATTAATAACTTATTATAAAATAATACCCAAATACTTTGGTACATAGAATAACTATTATTATTATGACTTTGATTTTTTCCAATCAAAAATCCTTGTTATAATATAATTTTACAATTATTAAATTATTTTAACAATTGGAACATGCCATAGTAAAATGGTTCGGAATAGGTTACATAGCATCCCAGCAAAAGGCGAAGGAGGCTTTATGAGAATGATTGTGGTTATGTGCATTCTTGATCTTGATGCTTATTGAGTGTTCTTAAATATTGGCTTTAAAAGCTGCCGTGAAAAATTTTGATGAAATAATATCTCCTTGTCTTACTCCTCGACCTAAGATGAATTTTTCTGTATCTTCGTTAATCGTATACTTGATGTATTGTTCTCATATATTTTTTTGATTAATAACGTATACCTGTAATCTGTTCGGCTTTGCATTAGTGCTTTCAGTACTATTTCAAACTATCAAACTCTACAGAGTTAAAAGTCTTCTCGTAATCGACAAATGTCAATAGATCCATTAGGTAGGCAAAATATGGCAATATAGCCGTATTTCTTATCTTCTAGTGCTCGACTAATCTATTTTGAGTTGCTGTTAATAGCTGTAAGTAGAATAAGATGGGTCAATGGGTCAACTATTTAACTATAAGGTTAAAAAAAGAAAAAGAACCAAATAGAAGCGAGTTGCGTAATCCTTCATTTAAACATGATATCTAAAAAATTGTTTCGCTCATTTTTGTGTGCCAGACACCGAAGACTTAGAAAGTCAGTTCGACTGATCCTTAAGCCTTTCTATAGGGGCAACAAAGACCAATGGTAGGGTGAAAAAGAACATTATAAATAAATAGCAGATTTTGGTTGATTATAGCATACAAATAAAATGTGATTGAGTTTAATGGGCAGTTCTTTACATTTATTTCGAAAAATTCACCGTTTGTTACATTTATTAAGAAACAATATCAGATATTCACTATTAATATGTACCATTTGTTACTAAGCTAAAACTATGATACAGCATTATTTCGATCCTACTAATATATTTTTAGTTTGATTTTTGGTCTAATATCTACACAATTCTATGTACAATTAACTTAAAAACATATATTTTTAGTTATATAACATATAAATTTAGCCCAAAAAAATTAAGTAATTCAGTCCTCGTCAGAACCACAATTATTACAGATATATGTTAAAGACGGCCAAAACCATTTAACGTACTTGTCATTGGTCCAACTCTCTTACTTACAAGTAAAGCATTGCACTTGGTCTTCTCCAGATATGCTGACTAAATTTGACTCATAGCAAACTAAACAAAAGTATTACTCTTCTTCTGAACTCGAACTTTCCTAACTTTTCTCGGCTAAAACTTTTTCTTTAACTTATTTTTTCTTTGAATAAAGACTTTTTTAAACGAACCACTCCCTTCTGTTTCTTGTTTTGCAGTTCCAATGACAGTACTTCTTTTCCGGGGTATCTGTTAATATGACTATCTTGCATCATTTCTGTTGATAATTTTGCAAGCTCCAACTTTGGAGAAAGACCTGATAACTTCTGGAGAAAACAATATGTTTAAGTAAGGTGAACGGCTGAGGCTCAGTACACAAATACGGAACCACGGGAGATATTGATGGTTGAGGTTATGTGCCAACACTAGATGTAGAAGATAACAATGCATCTTTGACTGATGTCAAAGGTAAAGAGGTAAACAAATGAGTTTTATCAGCTTTAATGATATTTATTATCAGCTGTAATAGACTCTATGAACTTGGTAAGATAGATGGCTGAGGTTCAAGAGTCGCAGATGGCTGGAAATAAATTATTACAGCTGGTTGTATCTCTGTAGCACAGAAGTGTAAGGGAGTTGCTTATTATCCTGAACTAATCTGTCTGTCACAAAATTTGGAGTTGTCCTTAAAAACCTTTTGGTTAAGTACGAAATCTTTTTTTTGCAACCATTTGAAATGTTGTTGGGAGTTAACCCTAGTGGAATAGCAATTTGAACTATAAATATTTTTAAATGGCCCAAACACTAATGCGGCTCAGGATTGTAACTTGGGAGAACAATGGGGCGAAGGTGAAAGCATTACAACTCAATTATTCTTTGCTAAAACCAATATCAACAATGGGTAGTAGAAATTTTGATTATTCAACAAAAGCATTACAAGCGGTTCTTTTGATGGTTTTGCATAAAAAATGAAATACGCAAGAACTCCACTTCAGTCATCCAAACTACTGCTGACGTCATATTCGAACACGGGAAGTTTGTCGAATTTGTACGATATATATTTGGCTTTGCTAATCTGATAGATCATATACTCTGTTGCTTTGTCCAACCTTAGAGTATTTGACGAAGCAGGGATGCTAAAACACGTTATAACACTGTATTGATACCGACTTAAACACGAGAAGTTTGACGAATTTGTCCTCTTTCACCATATATTTGACTTTTTAATTTATCAAATGGTTAGCAGGTTTTGCTTTCAAATAAAGGCAACGACTATAGACTAATCAACGCAAAAATTGTCTTAGATCTAAAACTGGAAAAAATAAAATTAATCACAAAACCAACAGTAACCGGTATTACTATTAACAATCTAAAAGATAATATTATAGTTTTATGGGATTAGGCCACAATTATTGGTTGTGATTTTGATAAAAATCACATTTTTGATTAGCTAATATTTGACGTTTCGAATTCCACTAAGGAAATCGTTCTGAAAAAAAGAGTTTTTTATACAAATTATATAAAAATGTATATAACCAAAGATTTTGTTATTGATTATCCAATGTGGTTATCAAGTCTTTGGTTATACACATTTTTACCTAATTTGCATCAAAAAACCTCTTTTTTCATAACGGTTTTAGCAGTGGAACTCAAAACGTCAACAATAATTTAATTTAAAATGTGATTTTCATTTCAATCACAACCAATAATTGTGGCTTAATTCCATAAAAAACATAATATTTAGCTGTACCATGCCACAAAAAAGTAGTTTCAGAACCAATCTAAAGGAAAAATTAGATAACTACCAAAGGACAATATCAAGGACAAATCATCTTTGATAATGTCAAAGAAATCGAACGCCTGCAACAACAATATAAACATAAAAAACTGTCTGATCAAACCAAAATAATGCAAAAATAAAGAAGAGAAATGGGAGCAACCAGCGAAAATACAATACATAGAACTTTGTAAGACAATAAGGAAAAGTATGTATTAAAAAAGACATAAGAAAATACAATGAAAGACTTGTAGAACATTCAGTCAAAACCAGAAAAAACTATACGAAAACAAATAAAGCATTAATCATTTGGAAGAAGCAAATCGTTGCTCTAACAAACGAAAATACCAGAATTACAGACAGAAATGAAATATTACAACTCGTGACTAAATTTTACAGCGAAGTATAAAAAGCCACTGAAACACTTAAAAAAGGAATCAATAACCAAAGAGAATGCACCAGAAGCTCTTCCAGAAAAAGGAGAATCAACAATTACAAAAATGAGAAGCGTTAAAGCAGATGGAATAGATGACATAACAGTTAAACTGCCTAAATATACAGGCAAAAAAATAGGAAAATCTTAGCAGGCATATTTGCAAACTTGAAAAGATCAAGAGGCATGCCTGACCACTGAAATACAGCAATTATAATTCTGATTCATAAGAAAGGTAGCAAAGAGAATTTCAAAAACTACAGACCTATAAGTCTGCTACCAATAATATACAAGGTATTCACAAAGATTACCAACAACAGTTTAACAAATGCATTAAGTGCTGCACAACCAAGAGCAAGCTGTCAGAAGTTGATTTAGTGTCCTCGATCATATTCATACGCTTCGAGAACTGATGAGTAAGCTTTAAAGAATAAGAAATACTGTTAGCCTTAACTTTCAACTTAATAGATTTCAAGAAGGCTTTTGGTTCTATATATCCCAAGGCAGTAATAAAAGCTTTGACCAACTAAAGCATTGATAAACCGTACCTAGAGACTTTAGCAAATATATACAGACAAGCAAAAGCTAAGGTAAACAATTATGAAAACACTCCTGAATTTCCCAATAACAGAAGAGTCCGACAAGGAGACGCAATATCACCAAAGCTCTTCACTGCAACTCTAGACTGCAACTGGCAATACAAAGGCCTATCCATTGATAAAGAATACCTCAGCCATCTAACAACATCGGTCTGATTGCTAATAATCCTTCAGAACTGCAAGAACTTATATGCGACCTAAATGCAGCTAACAATGAACTTAGCCTATAACTGAACTTTATAAGAAAAAACCATTTGCAACGGGCTAGTAGATAGCCAAGATGTAATAATAAACGACACTGCTAAACATGCACAAACTATAAAAAACGTTAGTCCGGCCCGTCTTTTAAATCAAATAAAAATATTAATCGGCAAAGTGAAACTTGGATTCTACCGATCTTAAATACGAGAAATCCGGTGACATTGGCCCGTTTATGCATAGGCCATAGCAAACTACCCATGCTCATATACTTAAAAGGATTAATACACCAACATGTAAAAACTATAATACACTATTAACTGTTACTCATATTTTCGATTATTGTTCATTGTATAATACTTTTGTTTAGTATATAATTTTTTATCAATGATATAGTAGTTGTCTTTTAGACTCTATTAAAATACATAGGTATTTCCTATGTATATATTTCCTTTAAATTTTGATTTATCATTTCGTCTCGATTGCGAAGAGATTATAACAATATTTAAGCTATTACGATGTGGAATGTGTTATTTGTATTAAATATTTAACCATTTTTGATAATTATATTAAACATAAATTTTCTTTTGACAGGTTCAGTGGTTATAAGGATGAGTACAACTATAATGCACCAAAGAACGACTACGCTGCTGTCTTAGGATCAGGAAACTTTGGAGTTATTCCAGGAGGAACATTTTATAACGACAACGATGAAAATTCCAACTATAATAACTATGATTCCTTCTTCCAAAACGGCCATGGTAGACCAGCTTATTATTATGCAGCTCAGTCGAATCCTAAACCATATCAACACGAGCAATTTGCTAATTTTAGAGATTTTGCAGATATTAATACACCAAATGACAGATCGTACTCACAGTATGTTGTCGTATATGCTCCCAAAAAGAATGATACTAATAAAAAAGATGATACCAAAGAAGAAAAAGTAGCTACAAGACCTGTACCAAGAAATATTATCGAAAGTTTGACGCTTATCGATTTAGAGCATCCTACTACTGAAACGGTTCTTGAAAGAAAACTTTCCAAATCAAAAAGGAAACTTGCTTTACTTCAACCAGAAAAAAAGCATATGCAGAAGAGTCTGAAAAAACTAAAGGCTAAAGAACTAGAGGAACCTCTAATGGCCTTAAGTTAGTTAGTTAAGCTTAGTTTGTAGGATAAAGATAATTTTGGTTCTGATGTCAGAACGTTGTACATATTTTATGAAGAATCAAAGTCAGCATAGAATGAATGTGATTTTGGTATAATTTAGAATAAGATGTTCAAGATCTACCTCTCTTATCAGTAGTGGCTATAATGCACCTAAGGCTGATATTAATAGGATGAGATAGATTGGATCGATTCATAGCGTTAAATGCATTGATTATTTTTATGATATATTATTCTTTTTTTCAAACCTAAATTTACTCCTATTTTCATTTTAATATTCACTTTAGCAATACTTCAGTTCTAAAACAATTTTTTTGTATCATGATGTGTTTTATTAACGTGATTTTTTTATTTAGATTTACGTTTCTGTAACACAGAAAATACAAGTGTGTTACATTATATTACAAGATTATACAGTTATATACTACAATAACTATTGCTACAAATAATAGTTTTTATATTCTAAACTACATATCGTTTTCTAAATTTCTTGGAAATGCCTGGTTTGATATAGGAAATTGATAAAGTTGATGTAGCGAGCTGAGGACATTTTATATGTCTTTGCTAAAATAATTCTTTGTACTGTACTATTACCACAGTCGTCAGAGAGGCAAATGCCACTGAACCTCTAAAAATAATACGAAAAAGCTAGGTTTTGCTAAGGGTGTCAATTTCCGGGATTTCTCATCGTATCAGAAAAAAAATCTTCGAATCACCAAGAATCTGTATGCCGTAGAAAAAAAAATTGACGCAAGAAACAGTAGCTATGATAATTTTTAACAAAAATGTTAATTAGCACTTTTCGTGTAGAATAAACCATTCTCTCAGAAAAAACGCTTGAAGAGACCGGCGATTTTAAATATCAGTTTCTAAAGACTGAAATATGTACTGTTTAGAGTTATTGGAGTAAGCAATTTGATTGCTCACTCCAACTTGTGAGACTTGTTCACCCCCTTTTGGAGACGTTGAGATGCAACAATTCATTTGTATTAATTTGTGTAAAACAGGAATCACTTCATTGCGCTTTAATACTTCAGATTATCCCTTTCCCCCATATAACTCGCGATAGGAGCACATCATAGGGCTATAGGAAAGAAATAGAAAGGTCTGGAGCTTTGGAGCGCGGTGGAGAGGTATTGGAGTAAGGACGGTCCTCTACAGTGTGTACTTCAATTTGTATTGGGAAGGAGACGAGTTTTTGTGCAAAATTCATGCCTTCAAATGTAACCCCTTACTGCCCCGCATCAACCACCAGTTTTTTTTTAAATAGCGAGTGTAGCCGAGTAACATATTACAAGTTATTGTTTTTTTCTATATGAGACTTTTTTTTAATTTGGGAATATTTTTGTTTTCAGAATATTTTTGAAGATAATTGAATCGGTTATTTCGGAAAAGGCCACAACTTCAGAAATGTTAATTTTATAGAAAACGAAAAAAACGTTTCATTTTGGTATTAATAAAGATATCTTTCTCTTTTCGGAGTAAAATCTCAAAATGTGATGCATGACGAAGTTTAATTAACAAATCCAACATAAAAGGACATAGGTATGCTGTAAATAATAATTTAGTTTTTGTGTGTGGCTTTTTCCAAACAAACTGATTTTCAAACACTGATGATTTTTTTTATTAATAATAGAAAAACAATATTATTAAGGAAAAAATTTATTAGGTGGCAAAAAAACATGTTGAAAGTTAAGAAATAGTCTTTTAGTAACAATCTTCTGGTGTTCATCACTATTAGTGATAGGCCATAAAATCAGCTCATTATAAAAAAAAAATGGTCTTCTGGCATATATTGTACCAGTTTCTTGATGTCAATTTTTTCGAATTAATAGGGATTTTTTTCTGTGTAAGCACACTCTGTTGGCAAACTAGGACAAACTCCAGTTGGTTTTCCAAGAAAAACAACAAATCGCCTGGAAAAGATGGAATAACTGCAGAGATGCTGAAATATGGTGAAAAGTGATAATTAATACTCTACATCCCCTTTTTTTAACAATGTATTAAAAGAAAACAGAATCCCAAACAACTGGAAAGAATCAGTAACCATTTTCCTACACAAGAAAGGGGAGAAAGCAGATATAAAAAACTACCATCCTATTACACTTCTCAATGTAATGTATGAACTCCTAACAAAAATTTTAACCAATAGATTGACGACAAAATTCGATAGATACCAGTCGAAAGAATAAGCTGGTTTTAGAAAGGGATTCAGCACAAGTGACCATTTACTAAGTATAAAAATACTTATAGAACGAGCAAATGAATATCACATTCAATAATGATACTTTTAAAAGATTAGAATAGGAAGAAAAAGGTATAAAAATTTGTGGACAACGCTTGAACCATCTAAGGTACGCTGATGATATCGTATTGATAACTGATAAAAAAGAAGAGTTATTTAAAATGATGAAAGAACTGGACGTGGAAGCTGAAAAGATAGGCCTTAATATGAATTACAGCAAGACCAAAACCATAACAAATACAAATAAAGACATCACAATGAGAATCGGACAAGATGCAATAGAACAAGTTCAGGATTATATATATATATATATATATATATATATATATATATATATATTATAATATATTATATAAACTATAAAACTATAAAACTTAACAAAAGAGAACCAAACAGCAGAGATAAAGAGACGAGTTAGACTGGCATGGCGTCATTTGGCAAACTAAGCTACATTCTTAAAAACAAAAGATATCCACAGCATCTTAAGACCAAAGTATACAATCAATGCGTACTCCCTGTTCTTACTTATGGTTCCCAAACGTGGACATTTACAAAAGCAAACATGGACAAAATCATAAAAACCCAAAGAGCAATAAAAAGACAAATGTTGCACATAAGACTAATAGATAAAAAAAAACGAGTGGATAAGAGAGAAAACAAAAGTGAGGGATGTTAGACAAGAAATTTTTATAAGTTGGAGACCGTGGGAATATAAAAGAAGCAGAGGAAGGCCTCAAATGAGATGGGCAGATGATATCAAGAAGCACGTCGGCTCTATGTGGATGACTGTAGCGACAGACAGAGAAGAATGGAAAAGGATTGGGGAGGCCTATGTCCAAAGATGGACCGAAGAAGGCTAATTAGATAAATAGATGCTGATACACCAGATGCACGAGGAGAGTTGTCTGATATAATAATAATCTCATATATAATAATTTGATATCGCCATAATTTTCTGATATTTTGTCGATTAACCATTTGAAAATGACCCAAAACCGCCACTTCATTTCGCACTCGACGTTCTACTTCGTGTTGTTAGCGTCACCTGCAACTTCAAACTTATCAGTAAAATATTGGTGACTTACGTTTTTTTCTGGGACGTTTGTATTAAAGATCCTTGCCTGTAGCCTTAGCACAGAGATGATTTCTATGGTAGCTTAACTAATTCTATTCTTTCTTCATTATAATATCCCATTTTTGTAAACCCTTATAATAATCTCTGATTAATTAGTCGTTGACTATTCTCAAATCAAAGGTAACCTGGTCAACAATAATGAAGAATAATCAGGATTCATCAGAAATCAATTTCGAATCTGTATTTGAAATTGTTGTTAATGGAAAGAAAAAAATGTACTCTGCTACGTACCTGTTATTTTATTAACAAATGAACCATACGAAACCAATATTAACAAGAAATATAATATTGAAAATGAAACAGGAGTAAAAACTGTGTTGAAAATAAAAGTGTATAAAATTAATCTAGTTATTTTGAGACCAAAAGCTTAGCAAAACATATTTATAACATTTAAATATCAACGTGACCTAAATCAGCTGTGATTGAATTTGAATTTGCTTCGTAAGCAATTTTGAAATTAACGAAAGTGGGTGCCAGCATTCAAAAACCTTGAATAATAAATCATCATGGTGCGAATCGCAATATTGGGTTGGTCATATTCTATACTGGAATTTTGCAACTACTAGTTTATTTTGAGGCGGGAATATAGTAAGAATCAATTACATTTCTTTCTAAAATTACTCTAAATGAAAATAATTTTTATTATTGAAGAATGTAATTATAAACAATACAAGAATATCAAGATTTTATATTGCAGACTAAACTTATAGTTTATTACCTGTCTTTAAACTGATACAAAAAAAATATTTTTTACTTTGAAACCAATCTTTTTTTTTAATAAGCACTTTGAACTGTTGAAACCTATATATCGTATAAGCAATACGATTTTTACGATGTTTTTACCAAAAAAGGACCATTTTGTGCCCATTATTTTTGATGCTAGCAACTAAAAGAAAAAACAAAAACAAAAATAAAGCTTTTTTAAACAAATTCAAAAGGTTTTAATGAGTTTTTCCCGAAAAGTGTTACAGTTTTTGGATATCTCACGTTGAAATATTCGATGTAGAATTTGACAAATAAGAACCTAGTTTTTATGAGCTACAACTCTGATTCTGTCTGATCTACAGACTTCATAAGTTCAAAAATTTTTGAATTTTTATAGGTTCAATTTTGGCTAGAAATATTTTGTTCAATAAATACTTACTTTTTGCCAAAAGTAAAGCAGAGCCAAAATAAAAAAACACTTACACAGTGGTGTATACAAACTTAATTGTGCTACTGCCCAAAAACTTACATCGGTCAAACATGGTAGAACCTTTAACAAACGTATAGCAGAACATAAAAGGGCTCTGAATAATGGAAAAACAGATTCTAGATACACACTTAACCTTCTGAATCATAATCGTCTTTTAGTGACGAATTTCAAATTCTTCATATCCAAAATAAAGGGCTTAAGCTAACTTCATTAGAATCTAGGGAAATTAATAAATTAAAAAATACAGACATAATTCTGAATGACCAACCTGAAACACACAGTTCTCCCACCTCAAGCTATTTCGTTAAAGACTTTAAAATGTAAACACATCCAAAAATAGAGCACTCGAAAAAACCACTCTGCCGAACAGCAGTGGAAGTTTTGAAAACAAAGTTATTATTATAATTTGTGTTATGTTAGAGTTCTTTTCATTTAATATAGTAGTAGTTGTAGTAGATTATTAATTGTTCAGTATTATTTACCAGAAAATTTCCAACGATCGCAATTTTATAATATGAATTCCTTTAATCCATGCAGAAAAAACTTTCTTACATGTTGAAATCTAGAAATATCGTATTGATGCAATTTGTACATAAAAACTGGTCGCGTAACAACAAATAATTTTGCATACAAATTACCCCGAACCTCATACTTTTACTGTTTTTTGCGTAAAAATCTTGGTACGATCAAGTTGTAAAATTTAATTGTGTTGTTAGTAGTGCTCATTCAACTTTTAAAGCGATCGAAATAAATTTATTTATAGTTAGTCCATTTTTGGCAACAAACCTTATGCAAGTAGATTTTTTTAAATAGTTTAGAACATGCTACATCTCTTTGTTTGAGAAGTACGATATTATTTACTTAAATAAGTACAATTTTATTTAATTTTTTTATTATTAATCTCTTTTTATTATTTATTGAAACTATTCCATCCTTTTCTGTTACTTTTTATCAATGATATCATATTTTACTCTGTTCTGTTGTGTTCTTCTCCATTCTAATACATTCTGGTCTATACTGTTTCTATTTTGTTCTTACTGACCTATTCTGTTCTGTTCTATTCTGTTCTACTTATTCTATTCTGTTCAATTCTGTTCTATTCATATATATTCTGTACTCATGTTTTCTTCTGTTCATTCTGTTCTATTCTGTTCTAGTCTTTTATCTATTCTGTTCTATTCTGTTCTATTCTGTTCTATTCTGTTCTTTTCTCTTCTATTCTGTTCTATTCTGTTCTATTCTGTTCTATTCTATTCTATTCTGTTCTATTCTGTTCTTTCTGTTCTATTCTGATCTATTCTCTTCTATTCTGTTCTATTCTTTTTATTCTATTTATCTGTTCTATTCTGTTCTATCTGTTCTATTCTATTCTATTCTGTTCTATTCTGTTCTATTCTGTTCTATTCTGTTCTATTCTGTTCTATTCTGTTCTATTCTGTTCTATTTGTTCTATTCTGTTCTATTCTGTTCTATTCTGTTCTATTCTGTTCTATTCTGTTCTATTCTGTTCTATTCTGTTTCTATTCTGTTCTATTCTGTTCTATTCTGTTCTATTCTGTTCTATTCTGTTCTATTCTGTTCTATTCTGTTCTATTCTGTTCTATTCTGTTCTATTCTGTTCTATTCTGTTCTATTCTGTTCTATTCTGTTCTATTCTGTTCTATTCTGTTCTATTCTGTTCTATTCTGTTCTATTCTGTTCTATTCTGTTCTATTCTGTTCTATTCTGTTCTATTCTGTTCTATTCTGTTCTATTCTGTTCTATTCTGTTCTATTCTGTTCTATTCTGTTCTATTCTGTTCTATTCTGTTCTATTCTGTTCTATTCTGTTCTATTCTGTTCTATTCTGTTCTATTCTGTTCTATTCTGTTCTATTCTGTTCTATTTTCTATTTGTTCTATTCTGTTCTATTCTGTTCTATTCTGTTCTATTCTGTTCTATTCTGTTCTATTCTGTTATTCTATTCTGTTATTCTGTTCTATTCTGTTCTATTCTGTTCTATTCTGTTCTATTCTGTTCTATTCTGTTCTATTCTGTTCTATTCTGTTCTATTCTGTTCTATTCTGTTCTATTCTGTTCTATTTCTATTTGTTCTATTCTGTTCTATTCTGTTCTATTCTGTTCTATTCTGTTCTATTCTGTTCTATTCGTTTATTTGTTCTATTCTGTTCTATTCTGTTCTATTCTTTATTTGTCTATATGTTCTATTCTGTTCTATTCTGTTCTATTCTGTTCTATTCTGTTCTATTCTGTTCTATTCTGTTCTATTCTGTTCTATTCTTTTCTATTCTGTTCTATTCTGTTCTATTCTGTTCTATTCTGTTCTATTCTGTTCTATTCTGTTCTATTCTGTTCTATTCTGTTCTATTCTGTTCTATTCTGTTCTATTCTGTTCTATTCTGTTCTATTCTGTTCTATTCTGTTCTATTCTGTTCTATTCTGTTCTATTCTGTTCTATTCTGTTCTATTCTGTTCTATTCTGTTCTATTCTGTTCTATTCTGTTCTATTCTGTTCTATTCTGTTCTATTCTGTTCTATTCTTTTCTATTCTGTTCTATTCTGTTATTCTGTTCTATTCTGTTCTATTCTGTTCTATTCTGTTCTATTCTGTTCTATTCTGTTCTATTCTGTTCTATTCTGTTCTATTCTATTCTGTTCTATTCTGTTCTATTCTGTTCTATTGTTCTATTCTGTTCTATTCTGTTCTATTCTGTTCTATTCTGTTCTATTCTGTTCTATTCTGTTCTATTCTGTTCTATTTTCTTCTATTCTGTTCTATTCTGTTCTATTCTGTTCTATTCTGTTCTATTCTGTTCTATTCTGTTCTATTCTGTTCTATTCTGTTCTATCTGTTCTATTCTGTTCTATCTGTTCTATTTGTTCTATTCTGTTCTATTCTGTTCTATTCTGTTCTATTCTGTTCTATTCTGTTCTATTCTGTTCTATTCTGTTCTATTCTGTTCTATTCTAGTTCTATTCTGTTCTATTCTGTTCCATTCTGTTCTATTGTTCTATTATGCTCTATTTTGTTCTATTTTGTTCCATTATGTTCTATTCTGTTCTATTCTTATTTATTCCGTTCTATTATGTTTTGTTCTGTTATCATCTATTCTATACTATTCTGCGGTTGCTGTTCAGCTTCTTTTGGGTTGATGCCTTAATTCAATGGGTGCTTATACTTTTTTTCTTCTCCAATGCTCAAGCTTGCATGCTGATCTTTATTCTGGTTCTGATTAGTTTTTTTTTAAACCAAAATTAAGTTCTTACTGATGTTTCCTGTTTCTGATTTTTTTTCTTTCTTTGATGCTGTCTTTGATTCCTGATGGTATCTGGAAAAAATGTAATAAGGGGTGACTGTCTTAAGATACTCCGAATTGAGGCTTGGTTGACCTTTAATTGGTTGTTCTGACTTTACAGAACGTCATTAGTCATCATTACTGCCATAAAGAACATTCCACCACAGGATCTCCCCGCGCTTAGAGAGGTATTTTATAGTATATTAAGAAAAATGTTGTATTGTTTTTCTTTGATACAATGGACACTTGATAATCGCTTGCTCTACTTATTGTTGAATGTTGCAGAAAGTGCATAGCTTGAGGTGAGCCTATAGTAGTTGGATTAGAAGAATACTTTTTACGTTGGTTTTTTTAAACGTAAAACTTTGAAATGCAATTTGAAAGTAAATTACTAATATGTTTTAAGGTATAATTTTTTGAATATATGCAAGATATTTCTAGCATTCATTCAGTTTTTATGATATATCTTAATTTATGTTTTCTTAAAGTAATGGGAATAAGTTTTTGGTCTCAAGATTTTTATGTTTTGCTGATTGTATAAAATGTTTTATTACATTAAGTTAAGATTTATGTATGGACTGAAGTTTGATAAATAGGGATGAAGAGATTGGCTTTTAAACTGTTTGTTTTTAAAAATAAATGATAAACCGTTGATTTGTGTTTTATTTATTAACATATTTAAACCAAGGACTTCAAAGTTATAAAATTTGCTTGAGACAAAATTATTCAAAAAAAAATTGAAATAAAAGAGATCTATATTTGAAAATTACTTAGAAAAATGCCTTCCGACGCTTATTCTACAGATAGTACGTATTTGGAAAAATTTTATTAACTTAAATAAAAACTATTAGCGAAGCTTTAGCTATGATTACTCAAAAATCATTTTAACCTAAATTCGGTCTTTCTCTATTGTTGGAAGACAAATAAAAAAATTTAATCTTGTCAAAAAAAAAACTTTTCGAGAGTATAATATTGTCTCAAATATTAAAATATATCTAAAATCTAAACAGATCCAAGCTAAATGCAAAGATATTTTCACGAAAAAACAAAAAACATCATGGATCATCTGTATAAATACAATCAATACAAATACACCGCTTAATAAAATAAGGATATTTGTTATATAAAATGGCTAACAAAAATTATCATTTAAAACACAACTAATTTCAATAGAGCTAATAGAGTTACTTGACAAGTTCGCTCCATCATACGATTAAGATCAATTAATAAAGCATGTAACATTATGCAATTCCAGTGAATTGCATACTCTGCCGTTTAAATCTCCTAGTATAAAGATTTCACAGTTTTCTTACTCTTTTCATTTCTTTCAACTTCTAATTAACTTAATATTTAAAAGTATCGTACTGTATGGACAAGAAGCATAACAGCTAAACAAAATGTCTAGAACGCCGCTCTAAACATCTTTAGAAATGGATTCCCGGCTCGGAAAATTAAATTAATAATGTAAAAAATAACCAAGGGCTTAAGAAAGTACAAAAATTATAAATATCAATATTTTCTTCTCTTAGTTTTTTATAAGAATTTATAACGAAGTTTGAATAATGTACAATCTAAAATACAAATGAGCAACTGTGTTTCTATTATATTCACAATAATATTCATATTCCAATAAAGTAATAGAATATGCAATAAAGACAAAAGTCCTATTTTATTTCCACAGTTTTCTTCAAGTTGTAACTTGACTGAAGTTTGGTTGCAACGAGTATGTGCATTTTTAATAAACAGACTTGATATATGCAATAAAAAATGACAAAAATATTACTACAATTTAGTAAAATAGATTCCCAACTATTATAACCTTATTAAATAAAATTATCTATAAATATAAGATTAAATTTTTTTCAAAACTATTAAATGCACGTGGACTATTACTACAACGACCTCTTCAATTCACATTTGTATCAGAAATCTGCAATTTTAGCTTCTTAGTAAGCAGAAACCGATTTTATAACCTTAATATCACAGTGTTCTATTGAAAAATATTCTAAAAATAAAGTCATTCACTAGAAGAAATCCTCTATAAATATTTAATTCTACTCGATGATAGATGGCGCTGACCACTCTGAAACGCAATTTTACCAATTATTCAAATTATTTTGGTTTATACTGTAATATTGCAGCAACAATAACACTACATTTGTTGTAAATTATGTGTTGGTGTTGTTTATTATTTTGGGTGTATGTGATGTAGAATCTAAAACTGTTTTAGTTGTAGTTGATTAAGTGCGTTTACCAAGTTATCCAGGTCAGTAAAAATTTGTAGCCATAGTTTTATTAACATTTTCGTTAATAAAAATGTGCGATTTTTTAGTTTAAATACCATTGTAAATATTAATATTATTTTGTTTATCTATAGCACTTAAGTTTTATTTTAATCATAGAGTACGTATTTTATTGATATACCTTTTATGTAATTTAACACAAATTCTGTTTTGATTCCTTGTAACACTTGGACTTTGAAACTGTTTTACCGACATCTAAATGTTTCTGATTATAACATTGTTTTCTTGTCCCAAGGTCATAAACTTTTTCATTGCATATCTTTTCGGTTTCTGTGAAAATACTAAGCAAGGCTAGGCAAATATGCAAGCCAGAAAAAAAGATATACGCCCATATACACACATCAAAATAATCTAAGAGACAAAAACAAAATATGTGATTACAGAAGGATTTCAAATAATTTATTTCAAATATTTTTAATAAAAAGTTATAGACAAGTGTCCCGAATATAAATAAACATTTTTCTTTAGAATTATCGCAATACCTCTTAAGAAAATTAAAAGAGAACTCATAATAGTAACAAAAAATTAAAAAAAACAATTTGTTCCCCTCAAATTCAACAAAGTAGTCTGTAGGTTAATTTAGTATAGTGTAGTATAGTGTATAACCTCCAAGGTTGTTGATTACTGTCCAACATCTGTAAGGCAAACTTATAATAAGATGGCCAATGTCTTGCTGCGGTATTCTGTTCAACTCCATTGGTATGTCCTCAAACAGTTGCTGTCTTGTATTGAACGCAATATTTTGTGGTAAAGTGCGTCTTCCCAAATATCCCATACATGCTCAAATAGGTTTCTTCTTCTTATTGATGTGCCTATCCGTTACGAATGTTGGGGACCATCGTAGCAATCTTTATCTTATTTACAGCAGCGCGAAAAAGCTGCACAGATGTTGTATTTAATCAGATTCTGAGGTTCTTTCGTTGTGATGTATCAAAAAAAGTATTTTAATACATGTATCGCCATCTTTGTATAACTTTTGTAAACACTCGATGTATGGCGTAAAGATGTTAAAGATTTTAATAATGTTTTTAGCAGTTTTGACAAGACAAGATGTTGCATATAGTGTAATTTTTTTGAGTCAATTTAATGAAGGTCATAATGACTATCACTGGAAATGTGCTAAAAAGATATTGAGGTATTTGAAGGGGATTAAAGACATTTGTTTGAATTATAAAAGGGATGATTTGGATTTAGCGGTTTGTTGATGCTGATTGAGCCTCAAATAAGTTAGATCGAATATCTTACACAGGTTTTATTTTTAAACTTTCGGGTGGTGCGATTTTTTGCAAGAATGTTAACAGAAATCAGTGGCTCTTTCTAGCACTGAAACGGAGTATGTAGCTTTAGGGGAGGCTACTAAGGAAGGTTCTTCAACCATGATATTCTCCTTCTCCCAATTCCTCGGAAAGCGAGGAATTGGGAGAAGGAGAATATCATGGTTGAAGAACCTGAGGAAATGGTTCTCCACAACAACAACGAATTTATTTAAAGCAGCAGTTAATAAAATAATTATAGCCAGAATGATTGCCAATATTCGGAACGAATAGGCACTGAAAGAAGAAGACTAAGGAAGCCATTTACTTGAGGAATTTGTTGTCGGAAATTTAAGGAAGACTGGATTCAGTTGTTTTGTGTAATGACAATCAACGGGCTCAGAAGTTGTGCATAAATCCAGTATTTCATGAAAAAACAAAACATATTGACATTCGCCACCATTTCATCAGAGAGGCTATCCAAAATATTGTTATTGAGTTGAAGTATTTGAGTACTGATGAAATGTTGGATAACATCCTTACTAAAGGGTTGAAAAATGTTAAAAATTCTAAATTTAGGCTAGGTTTGGGTTTGAAAGTTTAGATATTTTTTTGATAAGTGAGGGTGTTGTGATGTACCAAAAAAGGTATTTTAATACATGTAGCACCATCTTTGTTTAACTTTTGTAAACACTATTGTTTATTGAAATAAATCTGAAGTCGTTGCTTTCGAACAAAACATGGCGTTTATTATTTCAATGTACCAGAGAAAATCCTCACTTAATTTTCAAGATCTTTAACCAAGATGTTCTTCTTGTTCCTGGACCTCGTCTCCCCAAAATATCCCATACATGCTCAATTGGCTTTTTTCTTCTTATTGATGTGCTTATTCGTTACGAATGTTGGGGACCATCGTAGCAATCTTCATCTTATCTGCAGCAGCGCGAAAAAGCTGCACATATGTTGTATTAAATCAGATTCTGAGGTTCTTTAACCAAGATGTTTTTCTTCTTCCTGGACCTCGTTTTCCAAATATTTTTTCTTGCGTGATGGCTTGAAGGAGAGCATATCTGGATTCATTTCGCATAATATGTCCGACGAATTGTAACTTTCGAGATTTGATGGTGGTCTGTACCTCTCGAATCTTATTCATCCTTTTGAGGAACTCCTCGTTTGTGACTCGGTCAGTCCACGGGATGTTAAGTATTCTACGATATAGCCACATCTCAACACATATCTTTTGTTCAAGGTCCACGATTCAACACCTTAAAAAAAGACAGAGAAAACGTAGCATAGTAGCATTCTTACTTTTGTATCAAGAGAGAGATGTGACTTTTGAAGGAGGCCCCATCCGATTGAAGTTGAATCATCTAGCTTTTTCAGTGCGTCCTATAATCTCCTGGTTGTTGGACCATTCTTCATTTATTATGATGACAAGTATTTGTAGTGCATCACTCTTTTTACAGGGAATAGTTGACGTAGAGTTGACCTTCTGTTAATTGGGAGTACAATAATGGGGTTCGAGAATTATATCGCAATAGTCTGTTGCATTTATAGGCCATTCCAGACAAAAAAAATTGGTTCTTTCACCAAGAGTGATGTCTCCCCGTACCATTATACTGCCGCCTTGCTATTTATGAACCTCCTGTATCTACGGTGGCTAATTGTTCAGCATTCACAGATCATCTCCACATTCTAGTCTGTCTTATATCTGGTTCAAATCCATATCGCAACTCATCTGTGAATAAAGTAGAGGTCTACTCACGTCTCACCCAATTTGCGTGTTCTTGTGCTCACTAAAGTCGATGAGTGCGATTTTATTTGAATAACACAATCACTCTCATAGATCTTCGAGTATTTTCCCCTACACCATCTCTAATGGTTTGGCCACTTACAAGTATCTGATGGGTCTCTTGCAGCCTCACTTGTAATCAACAAAAAGATGTCTACTTGTGCTTTATAGATTATGAAAAGGCTTTTGATAAAGCCAAACACGATCAGCTAATAGAATGCTTGCAAAAAAAGAACCTGGATCCAAACGACATTAATACAATACGTGAAGTCTACTGGAACCAAAACGCCTCTTTCAGGGCTGAAATGGATGATACTGAAACCATAAATATCCAAAGAGGAGTTAGACAAGGTTGTATACTATCATCATTATTATTCAACTTGTACTCAGAGGACATCTTTGCAGATGCTCTAGATGAAGCACAAGAAGGAATAAAAGTCAATGGAAAAATCGTGAACAATATCAGGTATACCGATAATACAGTACTGATTGCTGGCAGTGAAGAAGAACTACAAATTCTGTTAACCAAAGTAGTGCGAAAACGAGAACTATACGGCCTTAAGGTGAATGTAAAAAAACCAAAACAATGGTAATTTCAAAAAAACACACACCAGTTATAAACATACTAGTCAACAACAATCTAGTTGAACAAGTGAAAAAGTTTAAGTATCTAGGCTGTTGGATACATGAAACCTTAGACCAAGAACAAGAGGTTAACTGTAGAATAGAACAGGCAAAAAACACCTTCTTAAAGATACGACAGTTACTCACTACCCGTAATCTTGATTTGTCCCTACGATACCGCATGATCTCTCTCTTCAATCCTGACCCCCCAGGGGGAGTGTAGTGGTCGACGTGATGTCGTGTATTGTCCGTCTCCAGAGATCTCTGTCTCTGGTCATTTCTTTTAATTCATGCATAGGTCTTTGGCATATTCCTGTAATTTGATCTATCCATCTTGTTGGGGATCTTCCTCGTGATCTTAGGCCTTCTACCTTTCCTTGTATTATGAGTCTTTCCATGTTTTCTGTGTTTGCTCCCATAACATGCCCAAAATATTTTAATTGTTGGAGATGGACTTTACTAGAGAGTCGGTGGCTAACTTTTAGCTCCTTTAAAATTGAATTATTTGTTCTGCGGTCGGTCCAAGGAATTCGTAACATTCGTCTCCAACAGAACATTCAGTGGCGTCTATCTTTCTTCTCTCCGATTGTCTCAGAGTCCAAGATTCACATCCGTAGGTCGGTATTGGGAATCCACAAGGAAAAATTCCTGTAGCTGGCTGTATACCACGTATAACAAAAAGAGGTTAATCTTTGTAAATGGGTATATTTATTTAAAAAAACCCTTAAAAGGGCCACATCAATAAAACAAACGTTTTCGGACCACACAGTCCATCATCAGGTTATTAAAATCGAAAATGCTAGGTCACAATGCCTGAGCCACCAAAATATTAGGGTAAAAACCCTTTAAATTACATTTAGTTATGAAATATTGTACATTGTGTTATAAAATAACTGTGATGTTCAGTATTAAATTAAATTTGACTGTAGGTAACACATGGCTCAATTGGGTTCCAGAGCCGGTGAGAGGGAACCTCTGCACTCGGAGAACAACGTGGAACTCCACGTTGGAAGAGTTTCCAGAGAGACTCCAGAGTTCCACGTTGTTCTCCGAGTGCAGAGGTTCCCTCTCACCGGCTCTGGAACCCAATTGAGCCATGTGTTACCTACAGTCAAATTAATTTAATACTGAACATCACCGTTATTTTATAACACAATGTACAATATTTTATAACTTAATGTAATTTAAAGGGTTTTTACCCTAATATTTTGGTGGCTCAGGCATTGTGACCTAGCATTTTCGATTTTAATAACCTAATGATGGACTGTGTGGTCCGAAAACGTTTGTTTTATTGATGTGGCCCTTTTAAGGGTTTTTTAAATAAATATACCCATTTACAAAGATTAACCTCTTTTTTTTAGTATTGGGAATATTAAGCAGTTGATCAATCTCATCTTTATCGCTTTGAAATTTGACAGTCCTTCCATATTTTGGTCATTTTTGCTGTGGCAACTTTTGCTAGATCAGATCTACGTTTAATCTCTTCTTGTAATGACCCTGTGTTTGTGATTAATGATCCCAGATATAAGTATGAGCTCACAACCTCGAACCGGTCAATTGTGGTTATGTGTGGATGATTGTTGTGTAGTCCATCCATTATCATGATCTTTGTCTTTGATATGTTTAATTGCAGACCAAATATTTGACTTTCATTTTCTACCAGTCGTATAAGTTCTATCAGCTCTGCTTGACTATTTGCAAGATGGGATGTGTCATCTGCAAAACGTAGGTTGTTTAGTTTATGACCATTTATTGAGATGCCCTTTTCCCATCCTTCAAGTGCTCTTCGCATAATATACTCCCATATATGTTGAATAATTGTGGAGATAGTATACATCCTTGTCTGACACCCCGTTCTGGATGAAATTCGTTCGAAAGTGTGTCAAGTACTTTAACTGATCCAGTAGTGTGTTCATATATAGTTCGGTTATAAGCGTAATTAGATGTTGTGGTACGCCTACATCTTTTAGTATTCGCCATAAGTGTGTCCACTTGACCTGTCGAACGCTTGACGGTAATCTATAAAACAGATGTATAGTGGGATGTTGAATTCCCTAGATTTCTCGATTATCTGTCTTATATTCAGCAGGTGTTCTCGAGTACCTCTACCTTTGGTAAATCTAGTTTGCTCTTGTGCCATTTCTCTTTGAAGGAATGTTTTCAGTCTCTCATTAATTTATATGTAGCATTATCTTGCTGGCATGGGATATAAGAGAGATAGTTCTATAATCGTCGCATTATGGAAGCTGCCTTTTTTATGTATGGTCGTTATTGTAGATTTTGTCCAGTCTTCAGGCCATTGTTTGGAATGCCATATTTGGTTACAGAGTAGATGAAGTAACTGTACGCCGGTTTCTTCTGTGGATTTAAGCATTTCTGCTGTTATCATATCTGGACCTGGTGCTTTGTTATATTTGAGCTTGTTGATAGCCTGTCTTACTTCATTTTTAAGTATATCAGGTTCTTCTTCCACCTCGTCAGAGATTTGGCTAACAAGCTCTTGGCGTTGATCATCTTTATATAGGTCCCTGCAATACGATCTCCATGTCTCTGCTATGTCTTCTCTGTTTGTTCTCAGGGTTCCAGTGTTATCTTCAATGACCCAAGTTCTGGCTCTGAAGTCTCTTGTCAGGTAGCGTATTTTTCTAAATAGATCTCTCGGCTAATTATTCTGACAATGTCTCTCAATTTCTTTGCATATACTTTGATAGTACTGTTTTTTGTCGGCCTTACATCTTCGTTTTATTTCTTTATTGAGGTTTCTTAAACTAGCTTTTTCCCTTTCACTATGTACACCACTTTTACAAAGATTTTCTTTTACAAAGATACCGCATGATAAAGAGGCGTAAAACGTCTTATCTTGGACACATATTTAGACACGACACGTATAACTTTCTTCAGCTTATTATAGAAAGCAAAATAGAAATCCGACGCAGTCCGGGTAGACGACAAATGACCTGGCTGCGCAACATCAAAGATTGGACAGGATTAGACTTTCAGAGTCCTTTACAGAGATCATGGCCAACCTTTGCTAAGAAGACGGCACCCAAAGAAAAAGAAGATATCTGACCTATAAAAGAAAAAGGAAAGAAGATGTAAGTAAGCAGAAAAAACTATTAGAATATAAGCAATCGCCAACTTGAGGTATATTTTAAGAAGCGTATTAAAATTTTTTAGGCTTTCCTACCTAACCACAATTATTTGAGGAAAATTAAACAAATTTATTGATAAACAGACAGTTCGTATCTCGAAGAAAAACTGCAGAACTATTTACATACTATTGTTTCTAGTATAATTACTTTAAAGATAATAACTTCAAAAATACATCTGAAAAGTTATGAAACTCATTAGCAGTAAAATACTTTGGCGTGAAAAGTGTACCTCCATTAAATTCCTTCATTTCTACACCACCTAAAATCTGGACCCGATGCCGTGGACATAAGCCCTTGTCATCACCAAGAGATCCACTGCCGTGGCCGGGACTTTTCTCCCCTTTTGGTCCCTCTTTTCCTCTCTCCTTCTCTTCAGCATCGGCGAAAAGTGATCTAGTGCACTCTGGCTCTCATAACTTCATCCGACCCGATCATGGCTCACTTG
>OU898279.1:16213632-16288682 GCA_918026665.1 Diabrotica balteata | reverse complement strand
TGTCTTTCCTAAAATAATTCTTTGTACTGTACTATTACCACAGTCGTCAGTGAGGCAAATGCCATTGAACCTCTAAAAATAATACGAAAAAGCTAGGATTTGCTAGGGGGTGTCAATTTCGGGATTTCTTATCGTATAGAAAAAAAATCTTCGAGTCACCAAGAATCTGTTCGCTGTAGAAAAAAATTGACTCAAGAAACAGTAGCTATAATAATTTTTTAACAAAAATGTTGATTAGCACTTTTCGTGTAGAATAAACCATTCTCTCAGGAAAAACGCTTGAAGAGACCGGCGATTTTAAATATCAGTTTTTATAGACTGGTCTGTGTACTGTTTATAGTTATTGGAGCAAGCAAGCAAGTTAATACGACTTAACCTGTGAGACTTATTCACCCCTTTCGGAGCCGTTCAGGTGCAGAAATTCATTGGTATTAATTCGTGTAAAACAGGAATGACTCCACTGCGCTTCAATGCTTCAGATTATCCCTTTCTTCTGTAGTACTCTGATGTGCGATAGGAGCAGATGTGTAAGAATGATGAAAAATATCTTAAAAATTCGTTGACATAACTTGAAAATAAACAAACGCTGATATAACAGAACACAACGAAAATTAAGACGTAGAATAATAATAATTTAAAAACGTAGTGCATCGGGCGGCTTAAATCAAAGAATATCGAGAAACATACGCAGCTGCGAAATAGATAAACAACTCCAAAATGGTTTTTATTACTTGGCGACGCTGAAAAGAACGAAATATTATTTGGGTTTTAATACGTACGAATAGGAAACTGAAATGCATTAAAAATACTCTTCTATTTTTCAAACATATATGAGGGGATTTTAATATATTACATATACGAGGGGATTTCAATATACATCATGCATCCCTAAACAGAATCGTGCTTCATCGTTGAATGCTACATTGCGACATTTTGCCACCCAATGCTGCCGTTCTCTACACCAATACAAACGATGATGACAGTGGTCCGCCGTTTAAAGGAAAGCACTAGTCGTGGACGGAATGAAACCAGTCCAAAGGCTCGAATTGTAACGATACAATCGTTAGTAATCTAATCTACTCTAATTTGCCGCCGTTGGAGTATGCAACCAACAATACGATCTCTAATAGTTCATTTTTATGACTTTCGAACTATATATCAATATATATATCGAACATCGATATCGATAAGATAATCGATTACCTTGTATAGGAAAAACGAATATTGGCCATCGGCCATATTCTCCTGATTCATTTTAGAACCAAACTTCAACAAGAGAAGTCGATAATTTTATCACGGCAGGCAGAATCTTAGGGAAACTAGAAGAAAGTTTAAGTTTTATTTTTTTTTGGAAAATATAAGGAGTTTTGGTTCGGTTATTTTTAAGAAGTTATTTATTTTGGAGAGAAATTTTATTTGGAGAAGTTATTGTTTTATGGAAGAGAATCCCTAGATAGATTCTGGTAAGTTTTTTTTTCAAACACCTACATCTTTCATTTAAATTTTCCAGTCCCCATTTTTTTTTTCAAATCTTCTCACTTTGCTAGACATATCCAAAAATCATTATTATTTCTTTTTATATTTACATATATAAGTAAATTCCGCTGTGGAAATATTAAATATTTATGTCAAGGTCACTTAATGACAACTATATCCCAGTTTTTGTTACTAAAAAAAACCTATGAAGTACAAGAACATTGAATAAAAAGGCTTTCTGTTTTTGTAGCCTGCCGGCAACGACTGAAGTTTTTGGACATACATTATTTTTTTATTTGGGGAAGAAAGAATTTTAATTTGGTGGAAGTACTTGGGATCCGGGAAAGAAATAGGACTTTGAGTTGGGGAAGAAGAGAATTTTTATTTACTATTTTCTGGTTGATCTGCAGGCTGCTCACAGGAACAGGCTGAGCCATTCCAGAGACCACCCTCTACCTGGACATCAGGCAGCTGAGGAAGGGAACCCTTCACAGCAATCACATCATAGGGTTTATTAAGGACAATTCATATAATATTTAATAATAATTTAATTTTTTTTTTAACCTATACTTATATCCTTGGATACTTAGGCCGTCAGCCTAAGTGGGTTTACGAAACAGCGTTGTGCACAATCTCTGCTAGTACCCTCACCTTGTTGAATCCTTTTACTTGTATTTTTATCTTTCATACTTATTTTACATTTTTTTTTAATATTTTATAGAACCCTTATATTAAGGTGTCAGGATATATTATCCAATTTTATGGTAATCTGTATGTACCTTTATATATCAGATTGAAGTATGTATGGCTCTAGGTTCTTAACTGACTAGTTTCAGATTTTAAACTGCCCTATAGTAACTATTTAATTATTTTATATTTTTATTACTATTTACTCCATGTGAGATAGTTCAATATTGTTAACTTAACCTTTTCCTCATTGTTAGAGGACAGTTAGATCAACTTGTGTATATATATTTTTTGGGTCATATTTTTAGTAATTTTTCTTGTAAATATATTTTTTGGGAATATACGTTAACAATTCTTTAGTGTATATAAATATAGGGCTGGGATAATAGAATTATAATATATAGTGTATAAAGCATTTCAGATTTTTATTTGTTTCCTATCTTTTTTATTTTCAGTTATATTACCATATATACCTCAAATTGGAGTGAAATTCTAAATTCACCCTGGCGCCCATCCCAAGATCATCTTAGGATTGATCTGCTCTAACTTCAAGTTACTACAGGCAAGCAAACGTGCCAACCTCCTCTCTGAGAACTCTCATTTGCTTGAGCTAAGCCTAATTCTTTGTAGTGCTCTCAGTAAATTTTCTATTTTGTTTTATATTCATTACATTCCTGGTTATTTAACCTTTTTATGTAAATAATTATAAATTAATTTTAAATTCTACTTAACCATCCATTTTATTTAATTTTCTAATATTGACTTCGCTATTCCATAGTTTCCCCTATTTCATTGGTAACAATTCACCATTCCCTAGTTCTCCCTCCTTTTAATTGGTAACAGAATGCGACTGTATATTGTACGCATACTAATAAGTCTTGGACCTACTACTCCAAACTATTGGTCAGCAATTGGCGCGTAGTAGCAAAACGGTCTCTTTTGACGCTCTGCTGTATGCCTCGGTTGACCAGTTGGTCTTCTTCGTGTTCCTCTACCTTCGTTTGTCCACACAATACAGACAAGCATAACCGTCATAGCCATACAATTAACACGACGGCCAATTTCGCAATACGACAAACCCATATCTATAAGCAATAATTATACCCCTTTCAAAATCGCTAACATGGTTGTAATTTTGGTGTCTTCGAACTCGAGGCATTTTGTTACACTGAATACAATTAGACTAAGAAATAACTAAAAATTTCCATACGAACCATTTTTCACAAATCGGTCTCTTCACAAAAAAAAAATTAAAGATACAACTTTATTTTTTAAAAAGTAGAAGAGATAAAATATTATTGGTATTGTTATCATATTTTTTAAATATAGTCATTCTGTTATTAAAAATTTAAGTTCAAGAAATTATTTTTTCTGGGTGTAACACTTCTAATCCCACTGAGTATATTTTTGTTTTTTTCTACGCGACACTTTATTTTTTTTTTATTTTCGGAATAATTTTGAAGATAATTTTGGGTTTAACCAATTTATAGGTTAGGTTAGGTTAGTGACCTCCATACAATTATACAGCATATTTTGCCTCTTCGTAGATTTGGAAAGACCTCCGGTGTCAATAATCAGCATTTTGTCACAATTCTTTGCCGCAACTCTGCAATATCTGCAGGCTGAGTAGCGTATATTTTTGATTTTGGTATCTCTACACAAAAAATCTAAAGGCAAATATTGGTTATCTGGCCGGCCACGTTATTGGCCCCTTCTCCAATCTCTGATTCAAAAATTGTCTTACGCGTATATCACAAGGTGCCTTGTCCTATTAGAAAGTCAGTGTATTCTCTTAAAGATTATTATCAGATTCCAATGTGTCAGTGATTGGCGGACCAATAGCGTCTTCTAACAAACTTCAAAAAGTTGTTCCGTTGAGATTTCTTTCAAGAAATCATGATTCAATAACGTGATTCCCTAAACTGCCAACCCATACAACCAGAATTGTCTTCGTTTAATTGATGAAGTACTCGTATTTTATAAGGGTAAAATTTATTGGATTTTATAATTTGATAAACACTAGATGCTGATACACCAGATGCACTAAATAGTTGTCTGATATACTGTCGATTATCCATTTGTAAATGACCCAAAACCGCTACTTTAATTGCTTCATTTCGCACTCGACGGTCTACTTCGTGTTGTTAACATCAACTGCACAGCTTCAAACTTATCAGTTAAATATTGGTGACTTACATTTTTTTCTGGGTGGTTTGTATTAAAGATCCTTGCCGTAGCATTAGCACACTGATTATTTCTATGGTACCTTTCTATGGTAACTAATTGTATTCTTTCTTCATTATAATATCCCATTTTTTTAAAGCCTTACAATAATCTCTGATTAATCAGTCGTTGACTCATCTCAAATCAAAGGTAACCTGGTCAACAATAAAGAAGAATAATTGGGATTCATCAGGAATCAATGAAGATTCTGTATTCAAAATTGTTGTTAATGGAGAAGAAAAAAATGTACCCTGCTACATACATGTAATTTTTATTAACAAATGACCCATACAAAATTAATATTAACAAGAAACATAATATTGAAAATGAAATAGGAGTAAAAACTGTGTTGAAAATAAAAAGTGTATAAAATTAATCTATTATAGTTATTTTGAGACCAAAAGCTTAGCAAAACATATCTTATAACATTTAAATATCAACGTGACCTAAATCAGCTGTGATTGAATTTGAATTTGCTTCGTAAGTAATTTTGAAATTAACGAAAGTGGGTGCCAGCATTCAAAAACCTTGAATAATAAATCATAATGGTGCGAATCGCAATATTGGGTTGGTCATATTCTATACTGGAATTTTGCAACTACTAGTTTATTTTGAGGCGGGAATATAGTAAGAATCAATTACTATAGTAAGAATCAATTTCTTTCTAAAATTACTCTAAATGAAAATAATTTTTACTATTGAAGAATGTAATTATAAACAATACAAGAATATCAAGATTTTATATTGCAGACTAAACTTATAGTTTATTACCTGTCTTTAAACTGATACAAAAAAAATATTTTTTACTTTGAAACCAATCTTTTTCTTTTTTAATAAGCACTTTGAACTGTTGGAACCTATATATCGTATAAGCAATACGATTTTTACGATGTTTTTACCAAAAAAACTTTTTGGACCATTTTGTGCCCATTTTTTTGATGCTAGCAACTAAAAGAAAAAACAAAACAAAAATAAAGCTTTTTTAAACAAATTCAAAAGGTTTTAATGAGTTTTTCCCGAAAGTGTTACAGTTTTTGGATATCTCACGTTGAAATATTCGATGTAGAATTTGACAAATAAGAACCTAGTTTTTATGAGCTACAACTCTGATTCTGTCTGATCTACAGACTTCATAAATTCAAAAATTTTTGAATTTTTATAGGTTCAATTTCGGCTAGAAATATTTGGTTCAATAAATACTTACTTTTTGAATTACGTGAGTAAAATCGTCTGTAAACGTGGTTTTATTTTGAAAAACAACCTTTTTCACTCGCAATTTACTCAAAAACAATTTTTTAGTAAAAAAAACTTTATGGAATAAAAGTTGTTTAGAATTAGTAAATTTATCTATTTCCAGATTTATTTAAAATGTACCTTTTTTACCCAATAAGTAAAAGCAATCCTGGACTCAAGTCCAAAATTGAAGTAAAGTATACTTACCACATTTTCATCATTTCAAAATAATTTTTGTTATAAGTGATGGATTTGACCCTTACTTGATGGAAATTAATTTTAGATAACAATAAAACACTGAAAACTTTGTTTTCAAAACTTCCATCAAGGGTATTATAATATTTTATCACTACAGCTGTTTCGACAGAGTACCTTTCGCAAGTAATCTATTTTTGGATGTGTTTACAATTTAAAGTCGAAACGAAATAGGTTTAGAAGGTGAGAAGTGTTTGTCTCAAGCTAGTCATTT
Organism: Diabrotica balteata; assembly: GCA_918026665.1. Lineage (NCBI taxonomy): Eukaryota > Metazoa > Arthropoda > Insecta > Coleoptera > Chrysomelidae > Diabrotica > Diabrotica balteata. The sequence goes on along the minus strand of OU898279.1, from coordinate 16,282,594 downwards.
ACAATTATGTCAGTGTTTGTTTAAATTTGTGTATTTCCATAGATTCTAGTAAAGTTAGCTTAAGGCCTTTATTTTGGATGTGAAGAATTTGAAATTCTTCATTAAAAGAATGATTATTATCTATAAGGTAAAGTGCGTATGAAGAAACTTTTTTGCTATTATTAAAAGCCCTTTTATGTTTTGCTATTCGTTTGATAAGGTTCTACCAATTTGACCGATGTAAGTTTTTGAGCAGTCTTTTTTATGTGTTTGGCTAACTTGGTTGTTATTTTGCCTATATATGTAATCGAGCAGAAGGTACTGGGTTTATTTTCTGATGGTGGAAATACTAATTTCAGGGCTCTCTTCGAACAACGAACAAACAATTAATAAATTTTAAATCAAAAACTACACAAGAAAGCCCTGAAATTAGTATTTCCACGATCAGAGAAAAAATCCAGTACTTTCTACTCAATTACATATATAGGCAAAATAACAACCAAATTAGCCATACACATAAAAAAGAAAGGAATATCCCAGCTTTTAGAACAGATAACTTGGGCAAAAATATTAAAAATAACAACAGCCAAAATAAAAAAACACTCACACAGTGGTGTATACAAACTTAATTGTGGCTACTGCCCAAAAACTTACATCGGTCAAATATGGTAGAAACTTCGACAAACGTATAGCAGAACATAAAAGGGTTCTGAATAATAGAAAAACAGATTCTACATACACAGTTAACCTTCTGAATCAAAATCGTTCTTTTAGTGACGAATTTCAAATTCTTCATATCCAAAATAAAGGGCTTAAGCTAACTTCATTAGAATCTAGGGAAATTATTAAATTAAAAAATACAGACATAATTCTGAATGACCAACCTGAAACACACAGTTCTCCCCACCTCAAGTTATTTCGTTAAAGACTTTAAATTGTAAACACATCCAAAAATAGAGCACTCGAAAAAACCACTCTGCCGAAATAGCAGAGGAAGTTTTGAAAACAAAGTTATTAATGTTATATTGTTAAATAATTTGTGTTATGCTAGAGTTCTTTTCATTTAATATAGTAGTAGTTGTAGTAGATTAATAATTGTTCAGTATCATTTACCAGAAATTTCCAACGATCGCAATTTTATAATATGAATTCCTTTAATTCATGCAGAAAAAACTTTCTTACATGTTTGAAATCTAGAAATATCGTATTGATGCAATTTGTACATAAAAACTGGTCGCGTAACAACAAATAATTTTGCATACAAATTACCCCGAACCTCATACTTTTACTGTTTTTTGCGTAAAAATCTTGGTACGATTAAGTTGTAAAATTTAATTGTGTTGTTAGTAGTGCTCATTCAACTTTTAAAGCGATCGAAATAAATTTATTTATAGTTAGTCCATTTTTGGCAACAAACCTTATGCAAGTAGATTTTTTTAAATAGTTTAGAACATGCTACATCTCTTTGTTTGAGAAGTAAGATAATATTTACTTAAAAGTACAATTTTATTAATTTTTTTATTATTAATCTCTTTTTATTATTTATTCAAACTATTCCAACCTTTTCTGTTATCTTTTTATCAATGATATATTTTACTCTGTTCTGTTGTGTTCTTCCCCATTCTAATACATTCTGATCTATACTGTTCTATTTTGTTCTACACTATTCTATTTTGTTCTATACTGTCCTATTCCGTTCTGTTCTATTTTATTTATTCTGTTCAATTCTGTTCTATTCATATATTCTGTACTCTGCTGTTTTCTTCTGTTCCATTCTGTTCTATTCTGTTCTATTCTGTCATAGTCCTTTCTATTCTATTCTATTCTGTTCTAATATGTTTTATTCTGTTCTTTTCCGTTCTATTCTGTTCTATTCTGTTCTATTCTGTTCTATTCTGTTCTATTCTGTTCTATTCTGTTCTATTCTGTTCTATTCTGTTCTATTCTGTTCTATTCTGTTCTATTCTGTTCTATTCTGTTCTATTCTGTTCTATTCTGTTCTATTCTGTTCTATTCTGTTCTATTTTGTTCTATTCTGTTCTATTCTGTTCTATTCTGTTCTATTCTGTTCTATTCTGTTCTATTCTGTTCTATTCTATTCTATTCTGTTCTATTCTGTTCTATTCTGCTCTATTTTGTTCTATTCTGTTCTATTCTGTTCTATTCTTTTCTATTCTGTTCTATTCTGTTCTATTCTGTTCTATTCTGTTCTATTCTGTTCTATTCTGTTCTATTCTGTTCTATTCTGTTCTATTCTGTTCTATTTGTTCTATTCTGTTCTATTCTGTTCTATTCTGTTCTATTCTGTTCTATTCTGTTCTATTCTGTTCTATTCTGTTCTATTCTATTCTATTATATTTTATTCTGTTTAATTCGGTTTTATTCTGTTCTATTCTGTTCCATTCTATTCTATTTTGTTTTTTCTCTTCTATTCTGCTCTATTCTGTTCTATTCTGTTCTATTCTGTTCCATTCTTTTTTATTCTGTTCTATTCTATTCTATTCTGTTCTATTCCGTTCTATTCTGTCATATTCTGTTCTATTCCGATCTATTCTCTTCTATTCTGTTCTATTCTGTCCTATTCTGTTCTATTCTGTTCTATTCTGTTCTATTCCGTTCTATTCTGTTCTATTCTGTTCTATTATGTTCTATTCTCTTCTATTCTCTTCTTTTCTGTTCTATTCTGTTCTATTCTATACTATTCTGTTATATTCTGTTCTATTCTGTTCTATTTTCTTCTACTTTGTTCCATTCTGTTATATTCTATTCTATTATGTTCTATTCTGTTCTATTCTGTTATATTCTTTTATATTCTGTTCTATACTGTTCTATTCTATTCTGTTCTATTCTGTTCTATTCTGATCTATTCTGTTCTATTCTGTTCTATTCTGTTCTATTCTGTTCCATTCTATTCTATTTTGTTTTATTCTCTTCTATTCTGCTCTATTCTGTTCTATTCTATTCTATTCTTTTCTATTCTGTTCTCTTCTGTTCTATTCTGTTCTATTCTATTGTATTCTGTTCTATTCCGTTCTATTCTATTCTATTCTGTTCTCATCCGATCTATTCTCTTCTATTCTGTTCTATTCTGTCCTATTATGTTCTATTCTATTCTATTCTGTTCTATTCTATTCTGTTCTATTCTGCTCTATTATGTTCTATTCCCTTCTATTTTCTTCTATTCTGTTCTATTCTGTTCTATTCTATACTATTCTGTTTTACTCCTGTTGTGTTCTATTCTGTTCTACTCTATTCTATTATGTTTTAGTCTGTTCTATCTCTTCTATTATGTTCTATTCTGTTCTATTCTGGTGTATTCTCTTCTATTCTGTTCTATTCTGTCCTATTCTGTTCTATTCTGTTCTATTTCGTTCTATTCCGTTCTATTATGTTCTATTCTATTCCGTTCTATTCTGTTCTATTCTGGTCTATTGTGTTCTATTGTGTTCTAATCTGTTTTATTCTGTTCTATTGTGTTCTATTGTGTTCTATTCTGTTCTATTCGGTTCTATTCTGTGCTATTCTGTTCTATACTGTTCTATTCTGTTCTGATCTGTTCTATTCTTTTATATTCTGTTCTATTCTGTTCTATTTTCTTCTATTTTGTTCCATTCTGTTATATTCTATTCTATTCTGTTCTATTCTGTTATATTCTTTTCTATTCTGTTCTATTCTGTTTTATTCTGTTCTATTCTGTTATATTCTTTTCTATTCTGTTCTATTCTGTTCTATTCTGTTCTGTTCTGTTATATTCTGTTCTATTCTATTCTATTCTATTCTATTCTATTCTATTCTATTCTATTCTATTCTATTCTATTGTGCTCTATTATGTTCTATTCTGTTCTATTTTGTTTTAATATTTTCTATTCTGTTCTATTCTGTTCTATTGTGTTCTATTCTGTTCTATTATGTTCTAATCTTTTCTATTCTGTTCTGTTCTGTTCTATTCAGTTCTGTTCTTTTCTATTCTGTTCTATTCTGTTAGACTATGTTCTATTCTGTTCTATTCTCTTCTCTTCTCTTCTATTCTATTCTCTTCTATTCTGTTCCATTCTGTTCTATTCTATTCTATTCTGTTCTATTATGCTCCATTTTGTTCTATTTTGTTCCATTATGTTCTATTCTGTTCTATTCTTTTCTATTCTGTTCAAGTCTTTCCTATTCTGTTATATTTTGTTGTATTCTGTTCTATTCTTATTTATTCTGTTCTATTATGTTTTGTTCTGTTATAATCTATTCTATACTATTCTGCGGTTGCTGTTCAGCTTCTTTTGGGTTGATGCCTTAATTCAATGGGTGCTTATACTTTTTTTCTTCTCCCATGCTCAAGCTTGCATGCTGATCTTTATTCTGGTTATGATTAGTTTTTTTAAGGCCAAAATTAAGTTCTTACTGATGTTTCCTGTTTCTGATTTTTTTCCTTTCTTTGATGCTGTCTTTGATTCCTGATGGTATCTGGAAAAAATGTAATAAGGGGTGACTGTCTTAAGATACTCTGAACTGAGGCTCGGCTGACCTTTATTTCGTTGTTCTGACTTTACAGAACGTCATTAGTCATCATTACTGACCATAAAGAACAATTCCACCACAGGATCTCCCCGCGCTTAGAGAGGTATTTGATAGTAATTAATAGAAATGTTTATTGTTTTTCTTTGATACAATGGACACTTGATAATCGCTTGCTTTACTTATTGTTGAATGTTGCAGAAAGTGGATAGCTTGAGGTGAGCCTACAGTAGTTGAATTAGAAGAATACTGTTTACGTTGGTTTTAAACGTAAAACTTTGAAATGCAATTTGAAAGTAAATTACTAATATGTTTTAAGGTAATATTTTTTGAATATATGCAAGATATTTCTAGCATTCATTCAGTTTTATGATATATCTTAATTTATGTTTTCTTAAAGTAACGGGAATAAGTTTTTGGTCTCAAGATTTTTGTGTTTTTGCTGATTGTATAAAATGTTTTATTACATTAAGTTAAGATTTATGTATGGACTGAAGTTTGATAAATAGGGATGAAGAGATTGGCTTTTAAACTGTTTGTTTTTAAAAATAAATGATAAACCGTTGATTTGTGTTTTATTTATTAACATATTTAAACCAAGAACTTCAAAGTTATAAAATTTGCTTGCGACCAAAATTATTCAGAAAAAAATTGAAATAAAGAAGATATATATTTGAAAATTACTTAGAAAAATGCCTTCCGACGCTTATTCTACAGATAGTACGTATTTGGAAAATTTAACCACAATTCGGTCTTTCTCTATTGTTGGAAGACAAATAAAAAAATTTAATCTTGTCAAAAAAAAACTTTTCGAGAGTATAATATTGTCTCAAATATTAAAATATATCTAAAATCTAAACAGATCCAAGCTAAATGCAAAGATATTTTCACGAAAAAAAACAAAAAACATCATGGATCATCTGTATAAATACAATGAATAAAAATACACCGCTTAATAAAGTAAGGATATTTGTTATATAAAATGGCTGACAAAAATTATCATTTAAAAACACAACTAATTTCAATAGAGCTAATAGATTTACTTGACAAGTTCGCTCCATCATACATTTAAGATCAATTGTTAAAGCATTTAACATTACTAGAAAATCTCAAAAATATCCAAGAACTGGAAGCAGCTGTTAAAATACACTAAAAAAAATATAAAAAAATCCTGTACCCTGGAAAGATTTTATAATTGATTCTATAATTAACCACCTCTTCGATAAGACTAAAAATCATTTAATGAAATTATTAAATCATAGGTTTCTGCAAGGCTTTTTTTTTCTTTGTTGTAGTATGTAATTTAAAGCTTTCTTTGGCCTCTATCCTCATCTTTTTGGCATCTATCTCCTTGGCATCTATCCTCATTCATTCGCTTTACGTGACCATACCAACACTAGTTGTCTCGTTTCAATTCTGTCTACACTGGAGTATACATTACTTCTCCTCCTCCTAATATCGTCATTCCTGATATGATCTTTTTTGAATACACCACCCGCTCTTCTTAGAAAATCCATTTCTACTACTTCTATTCTTTTTCTATTTTTTTTTATTTTCGTGATCTGCCAAACTTCTGCCCCATATGTCATAATAGGCTGAACCAAGGTTCGATAGATTGTAAATTTTGTTTTTTGTCTTATATATTTAGACCCTAGTAGAGAATGTTTATCGCTTTTTTCCCTGCTGCGTTCTGTTTTAGATGTCTCTTTTGGTAGTGCCTTCTTTAGATATTATAGATCCGAGATATTTATATTCATTGCATGTTTTTGTGTTTCTAATTTATAACTCTGGATATTCTTGATCACCTCCTATTTTAAGATACTCTGTCTTTGACATATTCATATTGAGGGCACATATTTCATATTCTTTCTTTAGTTTTCTAAACATGTAGTCCATGTCTTCCTCATCATTCGCTACGACTACCTGATCATCTGCGAAAAATAAAGTTGTTAGACATTTACCACCGCCTATGTCTATTCGCATTCCAAATACTTGTTTCCTCCACTGCTCTAGCGATGATTAAATATATATCTTAAGTAAGGTATGAGATAAAAAACATCATTGCTTAAGCTCCTTTGTTATTGGACATAATTCAGATATAAAGTTTCTTTCTTTACCGACACTTCTTGAATTTTGGTATATATTTGCGATAGGATTCAAATACTCTCTACTAAGACCTACTTTCGTCTATGTTTGAAACAGTTTTTTCAAAGGTACCGTATCGTATGCCCTCTCTAAATTTACAAACAATAGGCGTTTTCGTTGATTTGGAGCCGCATCTTCTATGTTTTCTTCTCGAACCTCACGAAAGTTTCCTTTATCCTTAATCGTGTGTTTTTCTTTTAGATCAATATCGTCTGTAAATGCCAGTAGTAAGTTTGGTCCTTCTCGATGAAATACTGTATTCGGTTTTTCGATTCTTGCACTTCCGATTATATGCTCCAGAGCTAAGTTGAAGAGTTGTGGTGAAAGTGCATCTCCCTGTTTTCGTCCATTGTTTATTTTAAATGTATCCGAGTATTGTTGTCCAAATCTCACCTTACATTGTAACCGTTCCATACACATCCGTATTAACCCGACTAGTTTTTTTGGTAAGCCAAGTTCCTGCATCGCTGTCCACAGCGATGTCATATGTTTTTTTTTTTAAATCTATGAACATCTGATGAAGCTCACGATCAAACTCTCAGCATTTTTCCATTATCTGTTTTATTGTGAATATCTGGAAAAAAGATAGAATAGATCTATCAAGAAAAAAGAAAGAACAAACAAGCGAGACAGATCTTCAAAGAAGTTTCAGATATAAAGACCGGGTATTGATATCTGAAACTATTGAACGACCAATCTAGCAAAAATACACCAAACATAGAGGTACATACAGCTGAAATATTAGACCAATAACCGACATACGAAGAAGTAATACTGCCAATTAAAAAACTTAAAAATAATAAGACACCAGATAGCGATAGTATACCCGCAGAGTGCTTAAAACATGGAGGAGAAGCATTGATAAGTTCTATATACAAGCTAATTCAAGACTTTCGCTTACGACGATTACTCCGCTACCGCTCTATTTATAGTCGCGGTGACCTGTCGTGTCGGGACGTATCGGCACACTCCGTGGCGCGAACGTCAAGAAGCGCGCGCTGGCCAATCATGTGGCTGCGTCGTGGTAGCGGGACCGGACGGAGACTCTAGACTGAGATTCCAGATGGGAGACAAGTAGTATCCTTCCTCTCGATTGATGTTATGTGGATTTTTTCGGATCTCTAGAGATTCGCGGATTTTCCTGGAATAAAAGAAGGGGGCTCTTAGAAATAATATGGTTTTTTCGAACAATATGGAATGACCGGTTTCTTGGCAGTGTTCTGCAACTGCAGAATGGGAGAAAAGACCTGATCGAATGCATCTTTGATGCTCTTGAATCCGAGTTTTGACGGAACGACCAGTTTCGCCAATATACACATGTCCACATGAACAAGGAATATAATAGACAACACAGGAAGATAGGGGCGGTAATGGGTCCTTAGGAGAGGGTAGATATTGTGAGATTTTCTTGGGTGGTCGAAAAGTAGTCCTGATACCTTTTTTGCGAAGAATTTTGCCAATCCTATCAGTGACATTTCGAATATACGGCAGAAAAGCCACAGGAGTATTACCCGAAGATTCTGAATTTGTCGTCCTAGGGTGTAAAGGGGGATGTAGATGTCGGTGTGTAATATTTTGAATTGTGGACTTGGAGTAACCGTTGGCGACAAGGGTTTTTTTGCAGATGGCCAAGTTCTTCTCTAATGTTGTCGGGATCAGAAATCGATACCTGAAAATCGATAGGAAAAGTAGTCCTGATACCTTCTTCGTCTTTTGTTTTCTTTTTCTTTTTCTTTGTTCTCCTGAAGAAGCTACATACAATTGTAGCGAAACGTCGAGATGAACCCACTTTTTTGTCACTCACAAATGACACGGTCCAAACCCGGAAGACGAATAAATTATAACTTTTTAAGTTGCTTCTATAATAATTCTTCAGCTGATATTTTTTTTTTTTTTTTTTTTTTTTTTTAGAAAATCGCATCGACCAAATGGCCATTAGCGAAAAATTAATGGATTACATTATGTACAATTACTGCATTACAATTTGGTTTATTATTAAATATTGTGGTACTTATTAATGTCTTTTAAGAAGTTCAAAGTATTATTAAAGTTACAGTCTGCACCTAGAGCTTCTAGAAGTGTTCCTGGTATCTTGTTGTTGCTTCGTTGTTGATTGTAGAGGGAACATTTACATAGTATGTGCCTTATTGTTAGTGTCGTATTGCACGTTTCACATCGCGGCGGTTCGCACTTTTTAATTAAGTAGTCATGTGTTAACCTAGTATGTCCGAGTCTGAGGCGCGTTATTATTATTTCTTGGCTTCTTGACGTAGGTAACACATTCCATGCCTCTATGCTGGGTTTCACTTGTTTTAATTTTGAATTCGACACATTCCATTTATTTTTTCACGCACTTAAGATTTATTTTTTTATATAAGCTTTTATATCCGTTTGATACCGATGTGTTTACGATTTCGGAAACGTCACTCACTATCGCGTCTTTCGCACTATGGTCAGCAGTATCGTTGCCTTTTATTCCTATATGGGATGGGATCCAGATGAAATTTACCTCATTTTGATTAATATAAGCTTGAAGAAGGACCGTTTTAATTTTTTTTAAAATCGGGTTTTTTGGATACAGTTGTGCTGATATATTTTCTCGATCCACATTTTGTAGTTTTGTAGCCAGTCGTAATTTGTAAAGCAATTTCGTTGAATCTTCTTTTAAGCTTTCTAGGTTATATTTAGAAAATGTAACTTCTTGTCCCTTTTCTATATTCTGTAGCTGAGTGTTATTGTTTTTGCGATAGTTAACTATTACGTTGGCCATACGTAAGCGATGGTCGGATCCACATTCTGATCCACGGTATACCCTTACGTTAGTTGTTTTCAGTTGTGAAGTTTGATGTTGGATTATTATAGTCGATTATCGAGCGCAGAATCCTAGTAGGTTGCATCCATATAAATTTGTGGATGTCTTTATGTTATTTGTTCCCCATGTCTTCCTACGACTCTGTAATTTTCTTCTCTTCCTACTCTGCCGTTTAAATCTTCTAGTATGAAGATTTCACAGTTTTCTTTACCTTTTCATTTCTTTCAACTCCTAATTAACTTAATATTTATAAGTATCGTATGTATGGACACGAAGCATAACAGCTAAACAATATGTCTAGAACGTCGCTCTAAACATCTTTAGAAATGGATTCCCGGCCGGAAAATTAAATTAGAAATGTAAAAAATACCCAAGGGCTTAAGAAAGTACAAAAATTATAAATATCAATATTTTCTTCTCTTAATTTTTTATAAGAATTTATAACGAAGTTTGAATAATGTACAATCTAAAATGCAAATGAGCAACTGTGTTCTATTATATTCACAATAATATTCATATTCCAATAAAGTAATGAATATGCAATAAAGACAAAAGTCCTATTTTATTTCCACAGTTTTCTTCAAGTTGTAACTTGACTGAAGTTTGGCTGCAACGAGTATTGTTGTGCATTTTTAATAAACAGACTTGATATATGCAATAAAAAATGACAAAAATATTACTACACTTTAGTAAAATAGATTCCCAACTATTATAACCTTATTAAATAAAATTATCTATAAATATAAGATTAAATTTTTTTCAAAACTATTAAATGTATGTGGACTATTACTACAACGACCTCTTCAATTCACATTTGTATCAGAAATCTGCAATTTTAGCTTCTTAGTAAGCAGAAACCGATTTTATAACCTTAATATCACAGTGTTCTGTTGAAAAATAATATAAAAATAAAGTCACTCACTAGAAGAAATCCTCTATAAATATTTAATTCTACTCGATGATAGATGGCGCTGACCACTCTGAAACGCAATTTTACCAATTATTCAAATTATTTTGGTATATACTGTAAATTGCAGCAACAATAACACTACATTTGTTGTAAATTATGTGTTTGGTGTTGTTTATTATTTTGGGTGTATGTGATGTAGAATCTAAAAATGTTTTAGTTGTAGTTGATTAAGTGCGTTTACCAAGTTATCCAGGTCAGTAAAAATTTGTAGCCATAGTTTTATTAACATTTTCGTTAATAAAAATGTGCGATTTTTTAGTTTAAATACCATTGTAAATATTAATATTATTTTGTTTTTCTATAGCACTTAAGTTTTATTTTAATCATAGAGTACGTATTTTTATTGATATACCTTTTATGTAATTTAACACAAATTCTCTTTTGATTCCTTGTAACACTTGGACTTTGAAACTGTTTTACCGACATCTAAATGTTTCTGATTATAACATTGTTTTCTTGTCCCAAGGTCATAAACTTTTTCATTGTATATCTTTTCGGTTTCTGTGAAAATACTAAGCAAAGCTAGGCAAATATGCAAGCCAGAAAAAAAGATATACGTCCATATACACACATCAAAATAATCTAAGAGACAAAAACAAAATATGTAATTACAGAAGGACTTCAAATAATTTATTTCAATATTTTTAGTAAAAAGTTATAGACAATGTCCCGAATATAAAATAAACATTTTCTTTAGAATTATCGCAATATCTCTTAAGAAAATTAAAAGAGAACTTCATAGTAGTAACAAAAAAAAAAATTAAAAAAAAAACAATTTGTTTCCCCTCAAATCTCAACAAAGTAGTCTGTAGGTTAATTTAGTATAGTGTAGTATAATGTATAACCTCCAAGGTTGTTGATTACTGTCCAACATCTGTAAGGCAAACTTATAATAAGATGGCCAATGTCTTGCTGCGGTATTCTGTTTAACTCCATTGGTATGTCCTCAAACAGTTGCTGTCTTGTATTGAACGCAATATTTTGTGGTAAAGTGCGTCTTCCCAAAGTATCCCATACATGCTCAAATAGGTTTCTTCTTCTTATTGATGTGCCTATCCGTTACGAATGTTGGGGACCATCGTAGCAATCTTTATCTTATTTACAGCAGCGCAAAAAAGCTGCACAGATGTTGTATTTAATCAGATTCTGAGGTTCTTTCGTTGTGATGTATCAAAAAAAGTATTTTAATACATGTGTCGCCATCTTTGTATAACTTTTGTAAACACTCGATGTATGGCGTAAAGATGTTAAAGATTTTAATAATGTTTTTAGCAGTTTTGACAAGACAAGATGTTGCATATAGTGTAATTTTTTGAGTCAATTTAATAAAGGTCATAATGACTATCACTGGAAATGTGCTAAAAAGATATTGAGGTATTTGAAGGAGATTAAAGATATTTGTTTGAATTATAAAAGGGATGATTTGGATTTAGCGGTTTGTTGATGCTGATTGAGCCTCAAATAAGTTAGATCGAATATCTTACACAGGTTTTATTTTTAAACTTTCGGGTGGTGCGATTTTTTGAAGGAGTGTTAATAGAAATTAGTGGCTCTTTCTAGCACTGAAGCGGATTATGTAGCTTTAGGGAAGGCTACTAAGGAAGCCATTTACTTGAGGAATTTGTTGTCGGAAATTTAAGCAAGACTGGATTCAGTTGTTTTGTGTAATGACAATCAAGGGGCTCAGAAGTTGTGCATAAATCCAGTATTCCATGAAAAAACAAAACATCCAAAATATTGTTATTGAGTTGAAGTATTTGAGTACTGATGAAATGTTGGATACATCCTTACTAAGGGTTCAAAATGTAAAAAATTCTAAATTTAGGCTAGGTTTGGGTTTGAAAGTTTAGATATTGTTTTGATAAGTGAGGGTGTTGTGATGTACCAAAAAAGGTATTTTAATACATGTAGCACCATCTTTGTTTAACTTTTGTTAACACTATTGTTTATTGAAATAAATCTGAAGTCGTTGCTATCGAACAAAACATGGCGTTTATTATTTCAATGTACCCCAGAAAATCCTCACTTCCACTATAATTTTCAAGATCTTTAACCAAGATGTTCTTCTTGTTCCTGGACCTCGTCTCCCCAAAATATCCCATACATGCTCAATTGGCTTTTTTCTTCTTATTGATGTGCTTATTCGTTACGAATGTTGGGGACCATCGTAGCAATCTTCATCTTATCTGCAGCAGCGCGAAAAAGCTGCACATATGTTGTATTAAATCAGATTCTGAGGTTCTTTAACCAAGATGTTTTTCTTCTTCCTGGACCTCGTTTTCCAAATATTTTTTCTTGCGTGATGGCTTGAAGGAGAGCATATCTGGATTCATTTCGCATAATATGTCCGACGAATTGTAACTTACCAGATTTGATGGTGGTCTGTACCTCTCGAATCTTATTCATCCTTTTGAGGAACTCCTCGTTTGTGACTCGGTCAGTCCACGGGATGTTAAATATTCTACGATATAGCCACATCTCAACACATATCTTTGTTCAAGGTCCACGATTCAACACCTTAAAAAAAGACAGAGAAAACGTAGCATAGTAGCATTCTTACTTTTGTATCAAGAGAGAGATGTGACTTTTGAAGGAGGCCCCCATCCGATTGAAGTTGAATCATCTAGCTTTTTCAGTGCGTCCTATAATCTCCTGGTTGTTGGACCATTCTTCATTTATTATGATGACAAAGTATTTGTAGTGCATCACCCTTTTTACAGGGGAATAGTTGACGTAGAGTTGACCTTCTGTTAATTGGGAGTACAATAATGGGGTTCGAGAATTATATCGCGATAGTCTGTTGCATTTATAGGCCATTCCAGACAAAAAAAATTGGTTCTTTCACCAAGAGTGATGTCTCCCCGTACCATTATACTGCCGCCTGCTATTTATGCCTCCTGTATCTAGGGTAGCTAATTGTTCAGCATTCACAGATCATCTCCACATTCTAGTCTGTCTTATATCTGGTCCAAATCCATATCGCAACTCATCTGTGAATAAAGTAGAGGTCTACTCACGTCTCACCCAATTTGCGTGTTCTTGTGCTCACTTAAGTCAATGAGTGCGATTTATTTGAATAACACAATCACTCTCATAGATCTTCGAGCATTTTCCCTTAATGGTTTGGCCACTTACAAGTACCTGATGGGTCTCTTGCAGCCTCACTTTTAATCAACAAAAAGATGTCTACTTGTGCTTTATAGATTATGAGAAGGCTTTTGATAAAGCCAAACATGATCAGCTAATAGAATGCTTGCAAAAAAAGAACCTGGATCCAAACGACATTAATACAATACGTGAACTGTACTGGAACCAAAACGCCTCTTTCAGGGCTGAAATGGATGATACTGAAACCATAAATATCCAAAGAGGAGTTAGACAAGGTTGTATACTATCATCATTATTATTCAACTTGTACTCAGAGGACATCTTTGCAGATGCTCTAGATGAAGCACAAGAAGGAATAAAAGTCAATGGAAAAATCGTGAACAATATCAGGTATGCTGATGATACAGTATAATTGCTGGTAGTGAAAAAGAACTACAAATTCTGTTGACCAAAAGTAGTGCGAAAACGAGAAGTATACGGCCTTAAGGTGAATGTAAAAAAACCAAAAACCATGGTAATTTCAAAAAAACACACATCAGTTATAAATATACTAGTCAACAACAATCTAGTTGAAGAAGTCAAAAGTTTAAGTATTTAGGCTGTTGGATACATGAAATCTTAGACCAAGAAAACAAGAGGTTAACTGTAGAATAGAACAGGCAAAAAAACACCTTCTTAAAGATACGACAGTTACTCACTACCCGTAATCTTGATTTGTCCCTACGATACCGCATGATCTCTCTCGTCAATTCTGACCCCCCAGGGGAGTGTAGTGGTCGACGTGATGTCGTGTTTTGTCCATCTCCAGAGATCTCTATCTCTGGTCATTTCTTTTAATTCATGCATAGGTCTTTGGCATATTCCTGTAATTTGATCTATCCATCTTGTTGGGGATCTTCCTCGTGATCTTAGGCCTTCTACCTTTCCTTGTATTATGAGTCTTTCCATGTTTTCTGTGTTTGCTCCATAACATGCCCAAAATTCGTAACATTCGTCTCCAACAGAACATTTCAGTGGCGTCTATCTTTCTTCTCTCCGATTGTCTCAGAGTCCAAGATTCACATCCGTAGGTCAGTATTGGGAATATTAAGCAGTTGATCAACCTCATCTTTATCGCTCTTGAAATTTGACAGTCCTTCCATATTTTGGTCATTTTTGCTGTGGCAACTTTTGCTAGATCAGAATCTACCTTTAATCTCTTCTTGTAATGACACTGTGTTTGTGATTAATGATCCCAGATATAAGTATGAGCTCACAACCTCGAACCGGTCAATTGTGGTTATGTGTGGATGATTGTTGTATAGTCCATCCACTATCATGATCTTTGTCTTTGATATGTTTAGTTGCAGACTAAATATTTGACTTTCATTTTCGATCAGTTGTATAAGTTCTATCAGCTCTGCTTGACTATTTGCAAGAAGGGCTGTGTCATCTGCGAAACGTAGGTTGTTTAGTTTATGACCATTTATTGAGATGCCCTTTTCCCATCCTTCAAGTGCTCTTCGCATAATATACTCCCCATATATGTTGAATAATTGTGGAGATAGTGTACATCCTTGTCTGACACCCCGTTCTGGATGAAAATTCGTTCGAAAGTGTGTTAAATACTTTAACAATCCAGTAGTGTGTTCATATAGTTCTGTTATAAGCGTAATTAGATGTTGTGGTACGCCCACTTCTTTTAGTATTCACCATAAGTGTCTCACTTCACCCTGTCGAACGCTTTACGGTAATCTATAAAACAGATGTATAGTGGGATGTTGAATTCCCTAGATTTCTCGATTATCTGTCTTATATTCAGCAGGTGTTCTCGAGTACCTCTACCTTTGGTAAATCTAGTTTGCTCTTGTGGAATTTCTCTTTGAAGGAATGTTTTCAGTCTCTCATTGATTATATGTAGCATTATCTTGCTGGCATGGGATATAAGAGAGATAGTTCTATAATTGTCGCATTAATGGAAGCTGCCTTTTTCATGTATGGTCGTTATTGTAGATTTTGTCCAGTCTTCAGGCCATTGTTTGGAATGCCATATTTGGTTACAGAGTAGATGAAGTAACTTTACGCCGGTTTCTTCTGTGGCTTTAACCATTTCTGCTGTTATCATATCTGGACCTCGTGCTTTGTTATATTTGAGCTTGTTGATAGCCTGTCTTACTTCATTTTCAAGTATATGAGGTTCTTCTTCCACCTCGTCAGAGATTTGGCTAACAAGCTCTTGGCGTTGATCATCTTTATATAGGTCCCTGCAATACGATCTCCATGTCTCTGCTATGTCTTCTCTGTTTGTTCTCAGGGTTCCAGTGTTCCAGAGTAGGGAGGAACAGTCGCATGACGACTTGAAAACAGAATTAGAAGGAGAGATGATGAATAGTTTTGAGAGGGAATTGGTAAGAAGACATAAGCAACAACAAAAACTGAATAGGTCGACTGTTGCAAAGCAGTCGACATTAGTAGAAGACGAAATTACAGAAGATAGTGAGAACGATGAGAAAGAGATAGGGGAAGAACAACCACAGGAAAAAGTTGAAAAAATTAAAGATATATGGCAGAATATCGAGGGGGAGTGCGCTGACTAATATCCTGTTAGACGAAGAAGAGGAGGTGGAGACGATAAACATAAAGAAAAGAAAAGCCGAAAGCATGGAGAGGATAAATGACCTCAAGAGGGAAAGGCTGGAGGAGAGCATAATGTTTCCAAATGAAACAAAACAAGAAAAAATAAACAGGAAATTAGAGGAATTAAGTACAAAACTCGAAGAAATATTTAACAAATTTAGCGAACAGGGAAAAAAGCTGGAGGTGGACACCGATTAAAAAAAATTGATCGGGATTATAAAATCTACAAACAACAAAAGGGATGATAATAGGATAACCGAAAAAACCAAAAACGAATTAAAATGTGACCATTGTAAACTAAAAGAGGAGCAGGAGAAACAGAAACAAGAACAAGAAAAAATCAAAGGGTATTAAACATGGGAAAAGGGAAAAAAACATTTATGAGTATATGCGACAGTAAATGGAAGAGAAAGTATATGTAAAGACAAAGTGGGAGCAAGCGGGCTACTAGAAACAGTAGAAAAAAAGAACTGTATAATATTTACAAAAAGGAAGCGAAAGATAAAGGTGTGGAAAACATCATTAAAGATAGGAGAGGACCTAGCGGAGATGCTAGAAGAAATAGAAGAGGGAGAAATAAATTACCTAGAGAACACTAGAAGAAAAGCAAACAAAAAAACAATATGGTATACTTTCGTTGCCAGATTAGACAAAGAGCGGGGGGAAGATGCATACGACATGGCAGAAAAGGCTATAAAGGACATAAGGAAAGAAACGAACGAAATCCCAGAGGTCATGCGGGTTGTAGTCGCAAACGACCTAAATAAGGAAACGATAAGGAAAGCTCTCGAATATGTAGGGCATAGAGATAGTATATCCTGGGAGATCTTAGTAAGAGGGAAGGAATTCGGTGCAGAGAGGAGAGTGGAACAAGAGGAAGCCCTACTCATAAAGATGGAAGGAAAGAAATACAACGAAGTTCTTAGCGAAATGAGAGAGAAAATCGACATTGGAAAGATCGGGGTACAAGTGGACAAGCTAAAAAGAACAAATGGGGGAGATCTACTTGTAAAATTAAATGGGAGAGGGGCTGCGGCGAAGTTAAGGGCCGAACTGAACAGAAAAATGAACGGGGTGGACACGGCAATCCGAAGAAAGGAGACTTTCTTCACGATTACGAGTTTGGACCCTGGGGTGAGTGAAGAAAGTTTAAAAAAAGCAAAAAGAGCTATACAGGCGTCGCGGAGGGAGAGATAGAAGTTAAGGCCCTAAGAGTCAACAGATATGGGGAACAGGTGGCTACGATAGCCGTACGCCCCTCCAGAGCAGAAGAGCTGAGGAGGTACAGCACAATAAAAATAGGATGGGTTGGGTGTCCAATAATGGAGAGACACAACCCAATTAGATGCTATAAGTGCCTAAAGTTCGGGCACAATACATACGAATGTAAAGAAGAGAGCAGGCGGCGTGCTGCTATAATTGTTTAAAAACGGCATACGGTCGCAAACTGCACCAGCAAAACCGTACTGCTCGGTGTGCAAAGAAGAAGGGCATAGGATGGACAGGATGGCTTGTCCGTCCTACCGAGCCCTTGTATACGGCAGGAGAAGAGAGGGGAACTCATAAAATACGCCAAAAAAATATAAAATAGACTTTTTGGAAAATGAAGGTGGGCCCCAATACAGCCCACCTTGGTGTTATCTTATATCTATGAAGTTTATTTTATTTATTTTTATTATTCCAATTTTACTAAACTATTTTTATTTATTGAATGTTTTTATTTATACATATTTTATCCATATACCGTATTTATCTATTTTATTTATATTAATTAATTTATTTATTTTAGTTTTTATGGTTTTTAAACGTTCTCAAAATACGTGAATCCGATGCAGAAATGACCTCTGGGAACTGAACCAAAGTGGCCTTCAAAGATCAAGCTGGTATACGGATATTGCAGGTTAACGTGGGCAGAGCCCGCCGAGCGCACGATCTTGTCCACGAAAAAGCCTGCAAGCTAGAAACAGATTTGCTCATCGTCCCGGAACCAAACAAAAAGATAACTTCATCCGGTGGGTGGGTTTCAGGATAACGGGAAAAACGTGGCGGTGCTCTTTAGAAATAGGGGTTTGGGGGTGCGAAGTATTGTTAGGGGAGGAAATCATATCCTCATCAAATTGAGGGATTTCAGCCTCCTTGGTATGCTACGTGTCCCCAAATATCCCTATGATAAGATACAAAGAAATTGTAGACGAAATAATGACCGCCGCCACGAATGAAAAAGAAGTGCTGATCGCCGGAGACATCAACGCGAAATCAAGGTTGTGGGGTTCCCACATAAACGACGCAAAGGGGGAATTATGGAACGAATGGATAGCCCAGGCTGGCCTCCAAGTATTAAACAATAACAAACCAACTTTCGTAAGAGGGGCCAGCCAAACACACATCGATATTACATTCGCGACTGAAGGCTATCCAGGAGAGTGCACGAATGGGATGTCCTTGACGATCAGTTATTCACCTACCACCGGTATATAAAATATGAAATAAAGATGAAAGGGGGAATAAGGCGGCCGATAGAACACACGAAAATTTATTTCAACAAAAGCACGTACCTGTCGGAGGTCAGAAAGATCAATGAAAAGGAGATTTCTGACCTTGGCCAACTGAGAAGAGCACTAGAAAGCGCAGTAAAGTTGGCCACCGTGAAGAAAAAAGAATAATAAAAAAGCCCCCTATTGGTGGACGGATGAGATAGAAGGTCTACGTGAGAGATGCCTCAGAGCTCGAAGGAATTATACGAGAAGCCAGGGCAGCCTCGAGCTCAAAGAAATTTATAAAGATCTAAAGAAAACGTTTAAAACAAAAAAATAAAACAAGAGAAAAAAGAAAAGTGGCAGACCCTGATAGAAGCTTTGGACGAAGATATATGGGCGATGCGTACAAGATAACCATGAAGACGCTTAAGATAATCGCCCCATATAGACTTGACGTAGACCAGCGGATGGAATCAGCCGAACTCCTCTTCCCTACCAAGATCCCCAAAATTTTATAAAAATATTTCCAACAATGGTAGAGGAGTTCACGGAAGAGGAAATAAAACCGCTGGTCAAGAGATAAAGACAGGGAAAGCTCCCGGCCCTGACGGGCTGCCACCAGAGGCAATAAAAGTACTAGCAACGGAGAAACCAGGCTTGATCAGAAAAATATACAACGACCTACTGCAGAAGCAAGAGTTTCCCAGAGACTTAAAGGAAGCGAACTTGGTCCTACTGCTAAAGCCTGGGAAACCCCCGATTCAGCGGCCTCTTATCGGCCAATATGCCTTCTGGACTGCCTTGGCAAGTTCTATGAAAGACTTATCAAGAGGCGCTGGAGCGCGTGTTGGAAGATGAGAGAATGCTATCAAACCAACAATACGGATTCCGAAAAGGCAGATCGACAGTCGATGCCGCAAACTGGATAAGGGACGCGGCCAAGACAAGCAAGAAAAGATGGGTGGTCCTTGTTCTGCTGGACATAAGAAATGCTTTTAATTCAGCAAACTGGGGCCTCATAGTAGACCGAATCGTCGAATCTGGGCTCCAGAGTATATGTCCAACATAATAAAGGACTACTTATCGAAAGATCCGTATGTATATCCAAGAAGAAAAAGAAAGAAATGACCGCGGGAGTACCCCAGGGTCAGTCCTGGGACCCTTACTTTGGAACATACTATACAACGGGGTACTAGAAATACACAAAAAGAGAGGAGTGAGAGCGATAGTATACGCGGACGATCTAGCTTTACTGGTCGAAGACGATACGAATTGGGGAATAAAAGATAAGGTAAATAATGCGATAAGAACGACCGCGGCGTGGATAAGAAGAACGACCTAAAACTAGCAGTAGAAAAGTCAGAAGCAATAATCTTGAGGGGGACCACGAAAAAGAAACGATATAATCTTCGCATACCAAGACTCCGAAATAAGACCCCCAAAGGACAGTCAGGTACTTAGGTATAACCTTCGATGACAGACTCTCTTTCGGACAGCATGTACAAGAAGCATGTCGGAAGGCGGAAGAAAGGACCTCAACACTTAACAAGTTAATGCCCAACATCGGGGGACCCGGATCCCAAAAGAGGACAGTATTGCTTCAATCAATACTGTCCATATTACTATACGGGGCTCCAGTGTGGCACGAGGTCCTTCGGATGAAAAAGTACAAAGACATGCTTATTAGGGCTCAGAGGAAACCCCTGATCAGGGTGTGCAGTGCGTACAGGACTGTATCAACCATTGCTTTACAGGTGGTGGCCGGTTCTGTACCGGTGCATATCTTGGCCAGGGAGAGAGCCAGAATGTACCAAAGGGGCAACGGAGCGATAGGTTCAGGGCCACAGGAAAGAGCTACAAGTCTAGAGACGTGGCAAAGGGAATGGGCAGCCGAAGTCGGGAAGGCTGACTGGACGAGATCCCTGATCCCGGACGTGAGGAGGTGTACGGGTGTCGACATCGGCGCGTCAACTATTACTTCACACAGTTTTTGACAGGCATGGATCGTTCAGGAAATACACCCATCGTATAGGAAAAACCGAGAACGATCTATGTCCTGAGTGCGGAGTGGTGGATGACGCGCAGCATGTCGTGTTCGTATGCCCCGCATATCACGTTGGACGCACCGAACTGCAGCTGGGCCTGGGATCCCCCCTAGGCGAGCCTCGCGAGCTAATTGATAAAGCTATCGACAGCAAGCATGACTTCGACCTGATCATTGCTTTTGTCACACAGACAATAAAGCATAAAGAAGAAAAAGAGAGGCGACTGCAGACAGGATAACCGTATATTTATCTTTTAACGTGTCTTGTGTCGTAAAAGGCAGTCAGTGGGGGAGGACCATATACACCCAAACCACACTGACTGTCTAATTTTAACTTATCCTATTTTGTTTTTACACGGTTTTACTTATTTATTTATTTTATCATAGTTTTATATATTTATTTACTTTATCGTTGTTTTATTCTTGATCTGATTTTATTTATACGTTATTGTTTGCTGAACAATTTCACTTTCAATTTCCTTTTCCTGTTAATGTTATCTATCTTTTCCTTCTTCTTTCTTTGGCTTCTTTTCTATCTTTCATTTCATCCTTCCTCCTCTTTCTCTCTTTCTATTTCTTTTTTAATTTCTTTCTTTATTACTTTAAACTATGTCGTGTTTCGTCTGGAGACAGTCAGCAGGGAAGGACCTTTTACATCCGACCTACACAGACTGCCCCATCTAAATGTTAGAATGAATAGATGGATGAGTAGGTGTGTCTAGATGAAAGTAAGGAATGACTGGAGTTGAATGAGACAAGTATAGAATAAGGGGTGGATGAGAAAGAGTGAATAGATGAATATATATAATATATAATATAATAGTCTTCGGTCACTTCGCTGTGCGGGGGAGGCGTCCGTGAAGCTGACCAATCCAGGAATTCACGCCGGGGGTGTTAGAGGGAGCTATGAGTAAGGTCGACGGGTCAGACATGCTCGCTAAGAGCGGTTCCAGACCCGCCGGCTGGAGGAAGAGGAGGTGAGTTTAGTCGGTAGGCGGTCTCGACACGCGGTACAGCGAGACGGACTGAATCCGACACACCAGGGACACCTTCCCTGACGTCTTTTGAAGATTCTCACCTCTCACCTGAAAAAAAAAAAAAGGGTTCAAGTGTTATCTTCAATGGCCCAAGTTCTGGCTCTGAAGTCTCTTGTCAGGTAGCGTATTTTTCTAAATAGATCTCTCGGCTGATTATTCTGACCATGTCTCTCAATTTCTTTGCATATACTTTGATAGTACTGTTTTTTGTCGGCCTTACATCTTCGTTTTATTCTTTATGAGTTTCTTAAACTAGCTTTTTCCCTTTCACTCTGTACACCACTTTTACAAAGATTTTCTTTTACAAAGATACCGCATGATAAAGAGGCGTAAAACGTCTTATCTTGGACACATATTTAGACACGACAGGTATAACTTCCTTCAGCTTATTATAAAAGGGAAAATAGAAGGCAGACGCGGCCCGGATAGACGACAAATGACCTGGCTGCGCAACATCAAAGATTGGACAGGATTAAACTTTCAGAGTCCTTTACAGAGATCATGGACAACCTTTGCTAAGAAGACGGCACCCAAAGAAGAAGAAGATATCTGGACCTATAAAAGAAAAAGGAAAGAAGATGTAAGTAAGCAGAAAAAACTATTAGAATATAAGCAATAGCCAACTTGAGGTATATTTTAAGAAGCGTATTAAATATTTTTTAGGCTTTCCTACCTAACCACAATTATTTAACGAAAATTAAACAAATTTATTGATAGAGAGACAGTTCGTGTCTCGAAGAAAAACTGCAGAAATATATATGTACTATTGTTTCTAGTATAATTACTTTAAAGATAATAACTTCAAAAATACATCTGAAAAGTTATTAAACTCATTAGCAGTAAAATACTTTGGGTGTGAAAAGTGTACCTCCATTAAATTCCTTCATTTCTACACCACCTAAAATCTGGACCCGATGCCGTGGACATAAGCCCTTGTCATCACCAAGAGATCCACTGCCGTGGCCGGGACTTTTCTCCCCTTTTGGTCCCTCTTTTCCTCTCTCCTTCTCTTCAGCATCGGCGAAAAGTGATCTAGTGCACTCTGGCTCTCATAACTTCATCCGACCCGATCATGGCTCACTTGGGACTCTATGACAAATGTATCCTTCCGCCAACTTCAAATTAGTTCCGTAGTCCGTGCGTACGGAGTGACACGAATATAGGACGGGAGATAGACAAAAAAAATTAACGTTTAAAAATAGAGCTTACTAATTTGGTTTAGAATATCGTTGACTTTTAGGATGATTTCTTTGTATCAATTACGTCTGTCTACAATTGTAGAAAATTCTTTTTGTTCTATACAATTTCCAAATCGTGCATTTTATTCGGCTGTTGTGTTTCATAATTTAGTGTTTGATTTTCTTTTTATGCTAGTTTAAGTCGTTGAATGTTTCTTCACGGTATTCTTGAGTTATGTATTTAGCTCTGGTGAAAGGGGTTTAGTAGTGGGTATAAGTAGTGTAGGGAGTAAGACAGGGATGTGTCCTATCACTTTTGCTGTTCAATATTTACTCTGAGAAGATATTTCAGAAAACTTTGGAAGGCACCTCGGATGGTATAATTATAAACGGTAAACAAAAGAGTAACAAGAACAACGTACCTTGGAAGTAATCTCGATGAAACTTGGGACCACTAACTAGAGATAGGAATACGCCTGGAAAAGGCACGTACAATGTTTTATAAAATGCAAAAAGTTCTATGCAACCGCCAGCTGGGCATCTCATTGAGAACTAGAATACTTAAGTGCTATGTTTTCTCCACCTTGCTCTATGGTGTTGAAGCCTGGACAATGACAAAAGCAACACAAAAAAGAATCCAAGCATTCGAACTCTGGTGTTACCGTAAAACGCTCAGAATATCCTACATGAGCCATACGACAAATGCGGAAGTCTTGCGGAGGATGAATAAGGAAAGAGAGCTTATGCTTATAATAAAAGAACGGAAAACACAATATTTTGGTCACATGATAAGAAATCAAAAATATGAACTGCTCCAACTTATAATCGAAGGCAAAGTCAATAGCAAAAGGGGACCAGGAAGAAGACGCAACTGCTGGCTTAAAAACCTACGCAATGGACGAACATGACCTCCATAAAACTATTCACGGCTGCTACAAATAAGGTTAAATGGGCAAATGTAATGGACAACGTCCTTAAGGATAAGGCACCGTAAGAAGAAGATAAGTAGTGTTCTTAGAAGTTCGGGAGAAAAAAATAGACAGTTGATTTTTTTTCTTTAGAGGATGGGTTGCTTTTTTTTTTTTTTGTTATTTTATATTTTGTAAGCGTTAAGCGCAATGAATGAATGAGGAACTGTATAGTGATGAAAGACCCGAGCTTGAAATTAACGAAGTAGTTGCCGGACCTGACATAACTATGGACGAAATTGAACAAGCAATACGATTAGCAAAGACCCGAAATGTAACGGGACTAGATGAAATAACAAGTGAATTAATAAAGCTCATTGAAAGTTCAGGTAAAATATCTCTTCCTCATCTGTTTAAGGATGTTTTAGCAGTTCAAGCACAATAGGATTTGAAATGGGCGTATACTTACATTTCTACACTGCTTACGCGAGACTATCTTTACTTAGTGACGTCGGCCAACGGGCAACAAATGCATTACTCTCCATTCAAATTAGTTTTAAACACGAACTAACTGACCGTACGCTCATGAGATTTGAAGTCACGAAGGCGATAACGGTGAACCTAAGCGACAATGATGAGTAACACGTTTCACTATTACATTTTATTATTTCTTAGCAATTTTCTTCAAAGTTCGAACACGCTTTTCTCGATTATTGCTGGACACAGAAAGGTGAAAAAAATCAACGATTACAGAAAAAAAAATCCTTTTAAGCGATGGGCGTAAAAAATTTGGTAATAATAGAACTTTAAACAGTATAATCCAATTTTTTCAACAGAAGTAAAAAAAAATAAAAAAAGTAAAACCATCATTTTTAAAAGCAACATAGTTCGAATTTCGACATTTTGTCGGTAAATGGTAAATAACAGTTGCTAGGTTTTGGTGCACCGATAAAACAGCCTTAATAAAATTTATAAAACTGGCTTTATACCAACGGATTGGCGGCTGTTGACCTTTGTGACAATACCTAAAGCAAATGCAAAAGATGTAGTGACTACCGAAGCATCAGCTTGATGAGTCATGTTTTAAAGATATTTCTACGAATTTTGCAATATAGGATGTACCAAAAAATAGAACAACAACTTGGTGACAAACAGTTTGGATTCCGCAATAACCTTGGAACAAGAGAAGCACTATTTAGTATTCAGGTTATGATACAGAGATGCAGAGATGTCGGACATCCAGTTTATATGTGTTTTATTGACTTTGAGAAGGCCTTTGATCGAGTAAAACATACTGAAATGATAGACATTCTTCAGCAGGTAGTTATTGATAATAAAGACCTACGCATTATTAAAAATCTTTACTGCCATCAACGTGCAAACATTAGGATTGGCGGGACACTTCTGAAGAGCTTCAAATACGAAGAGAGTAAGGCAGGGCTGCATTTTGTTCCCGCTACTATTTAATATCTATCTATCTGAGTTCGTTTTCAATAAAACAGTGGATAATGTTCAATGTGGTTTATTAATTTAAGATATGCGAATGACACAGTGTTAATTGCAAGCAATAACGAAGAACTTTAACATCTAATTAATAGTATTACCACAACGTGTGATGAATATGGCCTTAAGCTAAACACCGCAAAGACAAAGGTAATGGTTGTCACCCAAACGCCAATACAACCGGAAGAGGTAACAGCTTATGCTGAACAACTGGAGAGAACTAACAGTATCACTTACCTTGGTTAAAATCTTAATGAGAACTGGCACATGAACAAAGAAATTAGAATACGGATAGAGAAGGCCAGAGCTCCATTCTTTAAGATAAAGAAACTGTTATGTGGAAACAATGTTACTAAAAGTCTAAAAATTAGATTAGTGAGATGTTGTGTGTTCTCTACTCTTTTGTATGGTGTCGAAGGTTGGACTTTGATGGATACACTTCTCAAGAAACTGGAACTCTTTGAAATCTGGCTGTATCGGAGAATCCTACGAATAAGTTGGGTGGATAGAGTTCGTAACGAAGTTGTTTTGCATCGAATGGGAAAAGTTACGAAAGTCGTCAAAACAGTTATAAATAGCAACTTGAATATTTTGGCCATGTTATGCGCCACCCAGAGAGATATAATATACTTCATTTAATAATACAAGGCAAAGTAGACGCAAGTAGATAGCCAGGTTGAGAACAACGTCATGGCTTAGAATCCTGAGAGATGGGTTTAACAAATCTGCATCTCTTTTTCGAGCCGCCGTCAACAAAATTACTATAGCCAATTTGATAGCCAACGCTCGATAATCAAGCACGGCACATGAAGAAGAAAGAAAGATTAAGTGCAATTGTGACCATTACTTTTCTATTACCAAATATTTTGTGGAAAGGAATTAAGAAATCTCTAACATCGAACACCTCTGTACGTGTTCAAAACTTTGCACTATTTATCCAAGTTCAATAAAAAATGAAGTTGCTTCTAGGACATCTCTGTATTCATTAGGTATTTATTTACTTGCAGAGGCCAGCAGGTGTGTCAAAGGCACCAAGAAAAATTTTAAATGCCCAATACTATCTAATGCCCTTTGGTGAGGTTCTTTTGTCGTACTAACTAATGTCATAAATAACGTCATAAATAACTTTGATATACTAGCCGAGCTAATCTATTTTTGTACGTCTAACTTTCACATAAGCAGGATCTGTTTGTTCTTCTTCAAGTGCCATCTCTTTCTCTGCATAATCAGTTGGAACAAAGTGTATTTATATCCACGTATATGTCCGAGACAATCCAATTTTCTTGTTTTAATTGTATTTAAAATTTATATTTCTTTATTCATCCCTCTCAGAACCTCTTTGCTTGTGACGTGTTCTATGCACGATATTTTCAGAATTCTTCTATACACCCACAGCTCGAATGATTCTTGTTTTTTTATTGATGTTGCATTCAAGGTTCAAGATTCCATTTCATAAAACTAGTCGAAAAAAACATAGCACCTCGCCAACCTACCTCTTAGTTCCAATTTTAAATCCCTTGTATATAGCACTTTCCTCATTTTGTTGAAATTTGCTCTAGCGTTTTCTATTCTGATTTTGATCTCCTAAATGTAATCATTTGTGGGGTTAACCATTATTCCCAGATATGCATATTTGTCCACTTGTTCTACTTTGGTTCCGTTTATTAGAAGATTCTCATTATTTCTTTGAGTTTTCGATATTCTCATGAATTTTGTCTTCTTGACGTTCATTGTTAGACCGTACTTTTTTCCATACTCCGCTATTCTGGTGACCAGTCTCTGAAGATCTTCAATATTTTTGGCTAAGATCACCGTGCCGTCCGCATACCTAATGTAGTTAATGAGAACTTCACTAACCTTTATTCCAGGTGATTCATCCTCAAGAGCTTTTTACAGGATCTCTTCGGAGTAGTTATTATAACAAACTGGCGACAATACGCATCCCTGTCTTACTCCACGTCCAATTTCAATTTCTTCTGACAGCTGTTCGTTAACACATACCTTTGCTCGCTGTTTATAGTATAAATTTGATATGATCCTAAGGTCTTTGCAGTTATTCTTCTTTGATTTCAGGGCATTCATTAATTGTTCATGTCGTACTTTATCGAATGCTTTACTGTAGTCAATAAAACATGCGGATATATCTTGATTGACGTCCACTCATCTTTGTATCAGTATATTACGTGAAAAAAGAGCTTCACGCGTTCGTAGGCCTTTGCGAAAACCAAATTGTGTGTTATTAACGTCTATATCCAGTTTGTGATATATTCGGTTATCGATGACTTTTAGTAGGTAGTCACTTAAGCACATGAGACATCAAGCTAATGTGTGCGGTAATCACTGCATTCTCTTGCGTTTTTGGTTTTGGGGAGACCAATAAAAATCGACATTAACCACTTTTTGGGTAATACGCCTGAACTATAAATTTGGTTCAAGAATCTCACTAAAATATCAATGTGATTCTCATCTAGAATTTTTAGGATTTGTATAGGAAGCATGTCAGGTCCTGGGTTTTTCTCACTCTTCATTGTTTTTAATGCATGTAATATTTCTTCTTTTGTAATATATGGACCTATTTCTTCTGAAGTTCTATGTGCTTCAGATCTCCAGATGCTTTTATAATCGAACAGTTCCTCGATATATTTTGCCCATCTTTGTACTTTCTCGTCCGTCTGTGTTATAGTAGTCCCGTGTCTATCCAGAAGTGCACCAGTAAAATTTTGTTTTCTTAGTCCTGTCAGTTCTTTTAACTTTCTTGTGTAGGTTAAACAGATCATATTTATTTTGAAGGTCGTCGATCTCATTTCATTTCTCTTCAAAGTATTTTTCTTTTGCTTGCTTTATCATTTTCCCGATCTCGTGGTTTACCTCTCTGCATTTGTTGTTGGCTTTGTTTTTAAATTATCTCCGTTGTTTCTTCATATTGAGTATCTCGTCATTTATCCATTCTTCTTTTCTAACAAACTAACTCAGTCATACCGTTTCTACACCCAGACAATAAGTAGTCCAAAGTAATATAAAAAGGGACTTCCCTATTTCGATATACAATCAATAACACGCTAGCACGGAAGCAAGCAAATACGATGATCAAGTCAGATAATAAGTAACTGTGCGAAGATACAACAGAAATGGCGAAACCTATACCATCCAACATAGCATTGTTCTGCAGAGGAAATTTCTCTTACATTTTCAAAGGTAAGAAAAAGTGCTACAAAAATGTTCGGTACTATTCCCTAACGCTTTTGAATTGCAATTAAAGACACATTTATTTCATTAAATAATTATAGCAATCCAATACATAAATATAGGTACAGAGTAAGTATGACTTAAAAGGCAATGAACATATCTAAAGAGCTGTAGTTTCGTTTGCATGCATATGAGGATGATTGATTTATATCAAAATCGTATTTAAATTATTTTGAAATTTATAGCTGTCTTACATAATTAGCCATTTTAAACCGCATTTATCAGTAAATAATTCCATTATTTAGATTTTACACTCATCATATTTTCTTTACCTAATTAAATTTTAAATAAGGGGAATTTCCCAAACAATTTCCTCTGATATAGAATCGATGGATATCCAATCGAAAAGATGGATTTGTTATATCACGTGTTCAATATGGTTTCTTCGTTTATCCCGTCGTCGCCAGTGGCTACCGTCTCTTGTCTTTACCTTGCTGTTGTAGTCCGGGTGATAATATTAAAACACCTACAGTAACGTACACTATATATAGAGATTAAATGTATAATAAACTATATACATTATATAAGAAAATGAGAGATTAAATGCTGGTAAATTTAAATGGTAAAGAAAATTAACATATGTGAATTAAAAAGTAATTTGATTGTCGAATGTGTTAAAAAAAGTGGTAGCAGTAGAAATTCCATGTATGCTGTTTGGTAGCAGTGCAACATTTAATTGTTAACAGTATTTGTAAGTACCAATAAATTATCATTGCATCGGAAGAAGCTTATGCTTGGAGAATTTTGTATCCAAAAGAACATTTGGTTAGAACGAGAGTTCGAGATCTCTTTTAAGAGCAGATTTAAGGAAGCATTTAAGCTAGCGAACTGACAAAGAAGTATCCTTTCAATTTTAGAATTGAAAAAAATTTAAAGTTATTTGGTTTATTAAAGTTTGAGAGCAATATTACAGAGATAAAAAGTTTTGAAGCAAAACAGTAAATAATAAAATTTATAAAGATTGATAGTAGTATAGTATAGTATACAAGTAGTATAGGTCGTTTAGTAAAGCAAACGTAAGGGACTACAACAGTCACCATAAGTAGTGGAAATATAAACAATGCAACAGGATGCACTAGTAAAATGGGCGGAGGATGAACATCTATCACTAAAGTTTGACGCTAAAGAATGACCTACATTCATATCAGCAGCATGAAAGAAGGAGTACAATCCTGACCTATGTATTGTGTGTATTAATAAAACGGGCAACCTTCAGCAGTCTCTCGAAAAGTAATGGACGAATTTTCACACAGCTAACACCGCCCAGTGATCTTAGAGGCACGAACCCAGATTCCTATAATCACATCTATCCCTAGCCCATGTTGGAATTACATTATTAAGAAAATTAGGAAGCGGAACTCCCATAACAAGGAACAAAACAACAGTTAACCCAAATACTATTGCCTCACATCTGGTATCGATATCTCGGGGTCCGAAAGACAAGCCACACACAATCAAGGTAAAACGAGAGCTCAAAACTTTAAAATCTGCAGAAACCAATCTCGCCCTTTCACTTGCGAAAAAGTCACTATAGCCCTCAAGGACGTAAAGCCGGTAAAGCCCCAAGTTTTGACAATATTCATCTCGAATTCTTAATTAACAGCGGCAAATATGCGGGGGAATGGATGACCCACTTTTTCACAGATATTATAAAGACCGGTAACATACCACAGCAACTCAAACGCTTGAAGATCATTGTCGTATTAAAACCAGGGAAACCAAATAATAACAATTCTAAGAACTAAAGATCAATAGCCCTACTATCAGCAACGTTCAAGTTACTAGAACGACTTATCTACAACAGAATTAGTCCAAAGCTACTTGAATCAATACCGGTTGATTAGGCAGGTTTTTCACCGAAAAAAAGCTGCGCAGATCAGGTTCTTTCACTTACCACATTTATTAAGGCAAATAAACTTTAAACTGCAGCCGCATTAATAGACTTAACAGCGGCATACGATACAGTCTGCAGGGAAGCTCCTCCTTTCAATCTCATGGAAATCCACCACTCGAATAATCAACAGCATGCTAGCTGACCGAACGATTCAAGTAGTTATGGGAACTGACATCAGTACCCTAAGTAAACTAAAAAATGGACTGCCTCAGGGATCTGTCCTAGCTCCTCTTCTCTTTAGCCTGTACATAGCTGATATACCAGAAACCAGATCAAGGAAGTTTTGTTACGCCGATGACTGGGTCCTTGCAACAAGGTGTAAATCATTTGAATCAACAAAAGAAATGCTACCAAAACAAAGGTTTCCAGTTTTCATCTAAATAACACGCTTGCAGGAAGAACACTAAACGTCCAATTCGAAAACATCATACTTTTCTACAATAAAAGACAAAGTACCTTGGGGTGACTATTAAACGAATTCTATCTTTCATAATCACCTCCAGACAAAAGAAGGTACATAGAACATCCTCTTCTTCGTCGATATTTCGTTGTATTCTCACTTTGTTTTTCTTTAATGTCGTCTTACCATTCGTCATGAGACGATAGGTTATCTGATCGGGTGTGACTTTGGTCAGATTGGGTGCCGGGGCAGCGGGATTTTTGCCAAGATTCCGAATTAATTTTTTTTAAGCGCTTCTGCTGTTTTGTTTCATGTCTAGACTCTTGTGACCAGCTGGCACCACCTGTCCGTTCTGTTGGCAAATATCACATGTAGCACTTCCTCCCCGGCCTGTACTGTTGCTTCCCAAAAGGGATCGTCCTCATATAGCTGCTCGTATCTTCTAAGAAGGGTTTAGATTCTTCATTTAGCCCCGCTATTTATTCGGTTCGGCAACCTCTAGGAATATATTTTCATGATATTTGTTTAGCACGGTTCTAGCTGGGAAACTTCTTGATCTAATGCTTCAGCGAATTTTTCCGATTTTGCTTTAGTGGAATTAAACCTTCTCTTGAAACCAACAATTTTTGTAACTTATTGCCACATTCAAAAGGTAAGTTATTGGTCTGTGCTGTGTTTTTAGGAGGGAGCTTCCAACAATTTTTGTCACCTGGTCTCTAATCCTGTCACTGACAAATATATTGTCTAGGTTGTAACCTCTGCGCCATCTTTCGCTGTTGAAAGACGCGGGCTGTTTTGGATCATGGATAAGTTTGAGGTTTATGTTATCAGCCCAATTTTCTAATTCTTCGACATTGGAGTCTGTTTCGTTATAACCCCTCGCGATACTGTGACTATTGAAGTCACTCAGTATGAATTTTATTTGCTGTGATTGAAAGTTATCCGGTTCCTCACAAACAAAATCAGCGTTTTGCGGTTTGTAGATGGACGTTACCGACAACCAACCGACAAGGGTAAAAATTATTAAGGATCACTCAAATTAAACGAGTTTATTCATCTAAATGTATTATTTTTCCTTCGGCTAAGATAATGTGAACGTAACAATGACATTTATGCCTAGCGAAGAATAAGTGAAAAATAGTAAGTATTTCTGACTTTAAAAGGTAAAAAATATACAGTGTATTTAAAATAACTTCATTAGATAAATTCAATAAGTTCATTAGATTTGTAGAAAACGAAAGATCTGACAACAATGTAAATACCACTATAATATCATCCGCACCAAAAACACAACACAATCTATAAAAATCTTGCAAGCTTTTTTGAGATAATTGAGGCGTTCCATACATAAAACTCACCCTGTAGGTACATTAACAGTCAATAGACTTTATATCACACAAGTATTTCTGATAAATTATTTTAATGCCAAAAATTAAATATTGGATCATTTTACCTAATTTTATTTAACGATTATTCATTAAGTAGTAATAAGTAGGTATAAAAAAGGACAATCATTTTTAGATTTAGATAATTTTAGAACAAAATACAATAATGATCTTTAATAAAATAAAATTTTTAAAAACAAAAAAATTATAAAGAAAATCGTATTAAAAATAAAAGAAACGAGTATTGCGTATAGAGACGACAAAATAGAGTGGTAAAAACTAATATAAAAGTACAAAATCAGAATTCACCTAAGAAATCTCGAAAGACAAAAAAACCAACACTCTTTTTCTTCCTTATTCTACCAATATTGTGTCCCTTCTACCTCTCGCTCCAACGAACGAGATGATTTTTGCAAGGGAATAGCAACGGAGATGATTTTTGCTGGGTCGAGGCCCATGGGACTCCCACCCCCAGCTGGACCCCTTTCGGACTCCAGTAACCCTCGCTTCATCTCGGCCAGTGGCGGATGAAAGAATTAATACTTTTTAATGGGATTTCGCTCGACAAGCCATCTCACTCCGTTGTTATATTCTGCGGTGGAAGACAGTTAAGGCAGCAGTCGTATCGGAAAAGTCTGTAAGCGATTTGTATTGCAAACTACTGTCATCAAATAGGGTTTCAAATAAATATCAATTAAACAGCCGCTTTAAATGTATATATTTTCTTTCTACTAAACACATTGTGTCCTAATTCGGTCATACTCTGAAATTTATAATTCTGATACACATATTCTAATACTAATTAATTAAAATTAAATTAATTAAAATATATATTGAATATTAATAAGCAAAATATAGGAAAATTAAACTTTAAATAGATAATGCGAAATAAGTTTTTAACAAATTTGGATGGATATTTAATATTAAGTTGTTAACCAGTTATCAGGAAATACATGTAGAAGGTAGGTACCGTATGGCAGTCACTTCGGTGGTATTTACACAAGCAATATGAAAAGCGTAAAGCTTTATATATTACTTTTTATTTAAGAGGAGCATTCCTATGCTTTACCAAAAAATACACTTATAAGTCCTAAGCCACGGCATCGCCCACCTGAGGACCCTCCATTCCATGAACTCTGAAGAAATTCAGACAAAAATTTATAAAGCCACAGGACAAACCCAAATTAAAGTTTCAAACAGAAATTACGCTCCTAATACAAATCAAACTCCAAAGCCCACCGCCTACCTCTTCCTCATAGTGAATGTAGCTTACGAACACTCTGAGGCAGAGCTAACACAAATTCTAACAGATCAACACATCCCTATTGTCAAATTGTGGAGAGTAAAATCTCTTAAATCTGGCAAAAACTCAATATATATCAAATTCCTTACTACTTTCTCAGCCAAATACAGTTATGTCTTGAACTACGGCATCCAAATCGATGGTCTTATCTGTCACACAGAACTCCCTCACGAAATAAATTCAATCATACCCACCTCCAAATATTGTAGCAAATGCTGCACAAACAGCCATAACATTCAGAAATGCACATAACGCTCCTTTATATGCCCAAATTGTGGTCAAAACCACAAATCAAGCGAGTGCCCCGAACAAACATCTCCCAAATGTCCAAATTGTGGAGGCGAAGATCCCGCATCACTATCGATTGAAAGATCAACACCACCCTTCGACCTGTCTACGGACTTAAACAACATCATAAAACTTAATACAATTGTATTACTAAACATCCTTCCTTAAAGACGAGATTTGATTACATCTACCACCAGCTCGAAAAAATTTTCGGCCACACAATTGTCTTGTCTAGCCACAACAATAAGGTCTAAATAACCTTCCACCCTAACTTCTAAACACCCGTATATGGATTTTTCAATCGAAGCAGTAAATTGCCAGGGGGTCTCCAAAAAGAGACCACTTACAAACATATGCTGCTAAAACATAACATCCAAATCCTTGAAGTCACAGATACACTTTGTCGAAATACTTCCGACCTTTGCAGGATCTAAAACCGTACACCTAAATCGATGCCAGGTTTCCCGCGGGAACGGTATTCTTATCAAACATGAAAGAATAGAAAGAACTAGCTAAAATCTGGGCAAACTATGCTTCGTAGCTCTTTGCGGATAATAGACTGAATTTGTCAACTACTAACTTACCCACGGAAAATTTAACCGGCCCTCCCATTATTCGCGCCGATGGAGTACGCTATAAAAGTAGTAAAACTAGGCAAAGCCCCTGGACCGGATGGAATTACTACGGAAGCAATAAAACTGTTGGAAGATGATAACATCGACATGCTGGTAACAATTTTCAACGCCATATATACTACCGGCCACATTCCAACGAATTGGCTTTATTCAACTTTTATAATGATCTCTAAATCACAAAATGCAAATACCACAGACTGATAAGTTTAATGAGCCATCTGCTTAAGGTGTTTCTTCGCATTCTTTACACAAGAATGTTCAGAAAGTTGAAAGATCTAAGCGGTGAGACACAATTTAGTTTCAAGAGCGGACTAGGTACATGTGAAGCAGCTTTTTGCTTAAATACGCTTGTATAAAACTGCAAGGATCAATGAAAGGATGTAGTCATAACATTCCTCGATTATGAAAAAGCGTTTAACACCATAAAATATGACCCAATGATAAAAATGCTACACAACTCTAACATTGACGAAAAATATATAAGAGTTATCCAGAATCTCTATTGGAATCAAAAAGCACGAGTGAGATTGAACAAGTCAACCAACACAGAAGAATTTATTTATTTATTTATTTATTTATTTTATTTATTTATTTATTTATTAAAACTTACAAACACCACCTAGGTAGTAATTACATGTAAGAGTGCTCATTACTTGGTATAACAATATACACACAAAAAATACAATATACACACAAGTACAAAATAAAAACACACAAAATAATACACATTAATAAAAAGACACAAGTTAATAAAATATTAGAAATTGAGTCCATTACTTATCATACTTATTTATAACATTTTTTAATATCCCTTACACTACAGGTAAAGAGGTCTATATCACAGATCTTTATTAACTCATTGCACTGATATTGCATATAGTTTATTATTGCACCTGAATTATAAGGACTACAAGAAAATAGGTCATTACTGTTTACCCTTAGGTTGACCTTTGGCACATGAAACCTAATAAAGTTTATCAAACCACATGTCTTATATTTAACATTGTTAATGATATTATGAATAAACACAACGCAATACATGTTTCTTCTTTGCTCTAATGACTGCAAGCCAAATATTTGAAGCAACTCTTTTGATGGCGTAAGGTGAGTATACACATTGTATTTCTTAAGGTATAAATACCTTAGGAATCTTTTTTGTACCTTTTCTATATGATTAATATGAACTTTGGCTTCAGGAGTCCATACCACTGATGCATATTCCAAGTTTGGTCTGACTAAAGCGTTATATAGTCTAATAGTTGTGTTTATACTAAAGTGTTTAGAATTTCTTATTACAAATCCCAATATTTTGTAGGCCTTATTAACAATATTTATATAGTGTTCATTAAATTTCATGTTAGCCTGTAGGTATATTCCTAGATCTTTACATTTGGTTTTCCTAGATACTACACAATTGTCAATTCTATAATTATTTTCAATGAATTTAATTTTGCGAGTGAAGGATATGACTCCACACTTCGTAATATTCAAGATCATATTGTTGTCCCGAAACCATTCCACAACTGAGGTCAGGTCCTTCTGTAGTAACTGACAATCATTTGAAGTATGTATAGTCTTAAAAAGCTTAAAATCATCAGCATAGATCAGACTAGAAGAAAATTTAAGAGATTGTGGTAGTGAGTTGACAAAAATTAAGAAAAACAAAGGCCCTAAGTTGCTCCCTTGGGGGACACCAGATGTAGCCTGAAATTTATCTGATAAGCACCTACCAATTTTGACTCGTTGAAACCTTGATTCCACATACGATTTTATAAATGTACAAGCATCATGCGAAAAACCAAACTCATTCAATCTCGATAAAAGAATGCCATGGTCAACCATATCAAATGCCTTTGAGCAGTCAGTCATTATTAAATCTAATTGGAGTTTATTATTTATTGCCTCACTAGCAAAATTAGAAAGAATGCACAGATTACTAGTTGTAGATAACCCAGGCAAAAAACCATGTTGTTCTGGAGCAAATTCATTTTCAAAATTTTTCAGTATATCCATATAGAGAATAGATTCAAATATTTTAGCCAGGGAATTAAGGATACTTATAGGACGATAGTCTTCTATATTGTTTCTATTACCTAATTTAAAAACTGGAGTAATGGTAGCCTGTTTGAGTTTGTCTGGAAAGGTGTTAGTTTTAAGAGATAGATTAAATAGATGTGATAATGGTTTTTGAAATATATCAGAACATCCTTTAAAGATATAGGCAGGGATATTATCACTACCAGTAGCCTTTTTTGGCTTTAATTTTTTTATACTAACCTTCACATCTTCTTCACTAATAACTGAAAAGTTAAAAGATCCCTGTGAACTACCCTGATGTGTAGATGATACCTGATAAATTGAGCTAAAATGATGAGAGAAAGCCATGGCAATATCCTGAGGGCCTGTATAGGTATGATCATTTAAAGACATCTCGTGAGGAAAACCGTTGGTTTGTCTCCTACTTCTTATGAATGTCCAAAAACTATTTGGGTCATGCAAAATGTTATCTTCAATATTACTTTGATGCTGCATAAATTCATTTTTGATTTGCTTTTTAATAGTATTTCTAAGACTCCTGAACTTATTGTTATCGACAGCACTAGCTTTCCTTATTTTTATTACGTTTGCTTAATTTGTTTTTTTGTCTGATTTTTTTAATAAGGTCTATACTAAAATAAGCTGGATATTTCTGTTTTTGTCTATTTTTAATAATTTTCTTTGGGATGGCTTGATCAATGCAGTCATACAATTTATCGTAAAATTGATTAATACAATCTGTAGCAGTTATACAATTATACATATCTGACCAGTCAGTGTCTCTTTTTGAAATTTAAAGAGGGGTACGACAGGGTTGTATTTAGTCTCCTATGCTTTTCAATCTCTATGTAAAGAACATTTTTGCAGAGGCACTGGAAGGCTCTGAGTGTGGAATAAAAGTCAACGGGTTCCCGATAAATATCATTTGTTACGCCGACGACACCGCGATAATAACAGACAACGAACATGATATGCAGTTAATGTTAAATAAAATAAACACCGTAGGAAAAATATATAGCTTGAAGATAAATGCTGGAAGAACTAAATGCATGGCAATAAGAAAAACGCACTTTTCAGCATACAACTGCAAGTATATGTTGCTCTAATCGATTTAGTAGAAACATTTAAATACTTGCGAATGATGATGAATGACCAATGGGATCCTTCACAAGAAATAAAATGCCATACCGAGCAAGCAAGACAAGCTTTTATCAAATTTAAACCGCTACTATGTAACCGCAATCTTTCCTTTAATCTCCACTACACGATGGTTAAAAGCTATGTACGATCCATATTGTTATACTGCATGGAAACATGGACGTTAAGAGTACCTTCCATTAATAATTAAGTTGGAGGCCTTCGAAATGTGGACGTTGCGAATAAGGTTCCGCATACCAAGGACAGATAGGGTGAGAGACGAGGAAGTCTTAAGACAGGGAAATACTGGGAGAGCACTACTCAATTTGATCAAGGTACGAAAAATTGGATAACTCGGCCATAATGTGAGAGGAAAAAAATACGCAATCCCTCAACTAATCATCCAGGGAAAGATTGAAGGCAATAGAGAAGTAGGTCGCAAACAAATGTCGTGGCTACGAAACATAAAGAACTGGACAGGCATAAATAACACTTTTGCATGCCCCAATAGACAGAAGTCTGGCCTTAAGATAATTCGCCAACGCATTATAGGTGCGCGGCACCATAAGAAGAAGAAGTTATGGAAGTTAGACTTATAATATAATTACAGTCCGCTGTTAAAATTTGTTTTATAGAACTAGCATTTGCCACACCATTACAATATAATAATAAATTATTTAAAATAAATAAAAGTTCCAACAACCAGGACATTTTTTTGTTACTTTTTTTCATCTAAAAATACAGCTAAATTTTATTCTCGGAAAATCTGTAGCTTAAAAAAGAAAAGCCTCAAAATTTATTTGACCTAAATCCCGCGCTTAAATTTCCGGAACAATGATGAATATCAAATGCAAACAAGCATTCCAGAGTATATAAAACTGATTTGAATATCTTTGTTAAACACAAGGGTTGCTTCACTCGATTTAGTTTCCGCGAGGAAAGCAATAAAGCTATAAAACGCGATTTATAAGTTTATTGCGGGCTGTCTCTCATTTGAGAGACTACAAAATATGAGAGACTCGCACCTTCTTCTGCTGCTCGTAAAATTTGTGTTCTGTACGAACACGTCGACTGTATTATGTAATAATTTTTATTGTCCTCATTTTTCTTCGTGTTCACGTTGATTTCGTATTCATGACTTCAGTTTAGTTTGTCCAAATAATTTATAACGGGTATTTGGCAAAAACGAATTAAAGAGTTAATTAAAAAAAGCGGAACTTAACTCCTAAATTCATCGCTAAAAGTTAGAAGAGTGTTGTACCTTGGGAAATTTTTAGTTTTTATTTTTTCTGAATCCTAGAATTATATATTTGCAAAGTTTATTCAATGCATTAGTTACTTTGGCTATTTAGCTATATGCTTTCTTTTTTTGCACATTTTAAGCTTAGAAGCCAGCTAAAAAATATACTTTAACAGGCCCTTGTATGTTGACCCAAGGTACAAATTTGTAATGTACATACCTTGGACCAGCATATACTGAACCTTGGGTCAGTTATAAAAAAAAATAAGATATTAGAACAAATCTTGAATTTTTTTATTAAAAATCTCAAAATAATCAGAACATTATGAATAACTAATGATTAATTTGGTAAATAAAATCTTATTTTACATTATATCCGATAAATTTAACATTAAACTGCAGGTGCGCATGATGACGTGCAGTTCGGCTTATTTTGGGCGGCTGTGGAAGTTTACGTACAATATCATTGCGCAAAAAATCGTAAGTTTTGGTTGAGTCGTTTATAAACTTATTGGAATCTAGAATTCTACGTAAATATCCAAGTTCATTATTAATTCCATTGTTCAGTATTTCGGCAATAAAATAAACAAAAGATTTCTTCCCTACCTTCTTCTTAACGTGCCCTATCAAGTTCCCTTGACGTTGGCTATTAACATGGTGAAACTGTCTCTGTCTCGAGCTATTATAAAGAGTTGCACAGCTTTCTTTATTCCTGTCCACTCCCTGATATTCTTCAACTAAGAGGCCTGCTTTCTACCAATTATTCTGCGTCCTTCGATTTTATCCATCATAATAAGTTGAAAAATATTATATCGATCTCCCCTTATTACGTGTCCAAAATAGGTCATCTTTCTACATATCAAGCAGCTCGCGAGCAGCATTTGCTCTTTCAAGGACTGCCACATTTGTCAGCATAGCCGTCCATGGAATTTTTAGTATACGTCTGTGCAGCCACATTTCTAAGGCCTCCAGACGATTATTGGTGGATATTTTTATTGTCCATGCTTCGACACCGTATAAAAGGACTAACCAAATGTAGCATTTAACCATGCGCTTTCGAAGTTGAAGTTGCAAGTTATCATTACAGAAGAATGACCTTGTATTTAAAAATGTCGTGCTGGCTATCTCGATTCTACATTTTATCTCTTGATCTGGATCTAATTGTTCAGTAATACGGCAACCAAGATAACTAAACTGGACACTCTTTGATTTATATGACCATCAACATATAATCGTGCATCTTGATGTGCTAAACGGCTAAACACCATGTGTTTTGTGTTTGAACAGTTTATGTTTAGGCCAAACTCTCTTCCCACTTTATTAATGGCATTTAAAAGCATTGTAATCCATTTATCTCATCACTTAAAATAACTGTATCGTCTGCAAATCTGATTGTATTTATCAGAATTCCATTAACTTTTACGCCCCATTCCAAATTATGCAGCGCTTCTTTAAATATTCTATCTGAATATAAATTAAATATCAGTGGGGATAGTTTACAACCCTGTCTGACACCTCTTTGTATTTAACATATTTCTGTTGATTTTCCGTTTATACAAGCTGTCGCTGTTTGACGCCAGTATAACTTTTCTATGAATCGTATGTCTTGACTATCA
This sequence comes from Diabrotica balteata, assembly GCA_918026665.1. Classification (NCBI taxonomy): domain Eukaryota; kingdom Metazoa; phylum Arthropoda; class Insecta; order Coleoptera; family Chrysomelidae; genus Diabrotica; species Diabrotica balteata. The sequence goes on along the minus strand of OU898279.1, from coordinate 16,242,130 downwards.
ACTCCTTTATCTTTTAATATTGTAATTAATTTGTGATGCTGTACTCGATCAAAGGCCTTTTCATAGTCAATAAATACAGCAAAGACGTCTTTCCTTTGATCTCGACATTTCTGCAGTAATACATTTAATGCAAAGAGGGCGTCCTGATTTCCCAGTCAATTTGTGAAGCCAAATTGTGTTTCATCCTGGTCTTCTTCACATTTATCTCTGATTTTACTGTGGATGATGCGTAGAAATATTTTCAAAGTGTGGCTCATAAGGCTTATCATTCTATAATCGCTGCAGTTTTTCGAACGTTGTTTTTTTGGTAGTGTTATGAATTCGGACTTTAACCAATCTTCAGGGATATCACCAGTCGAATAAACATCATTGAAAAGTTTGACCAGTATTCCAATGTTCTCCTCATTTATAAGCTTTAACATCTCTGTCGGTATGTTATCAGGGCCAACGGCTTTCTTGTTCTTTGCTAACTTTATAGCATGAGTATTTCTGGTCCTTCAACTTCAACTAAAGTCTCCAGTTCTTCGGGTCTATCATCATTATACAGTTCACTTATATAATTACACCAGGTTGTTCGAATTTCATGTTCGTCTATTATCATTTTTCCCGAGGAATCGGTTATAGTATGCGGAGTTTTCTTATGATAAAGACCAGCTTCTTCTCTAACTTTTTTAAACATATTAAACGTATCATGTTTTTCATTCAACTTTTCTAATTCCTTGCATTTATCCTCCATCCATTTTTTCTTTAGCCACGTTTATTTTTTATTTAATTAGTTTCTGTTTTTCCTTATATTCTATCTTGTTACCTTTCAGTTTCCTTCTCTGTTCCATTAATTCCAGGATTTCATCAGTCATCCATTGTTGTTTTTGGTGCCTGTGTAACGTTGTCGAATATTTTTCTATTACTTTCAAGGTACTACTACTACTAAGGATTTCCACAGTTTTCACTGTCTTCCTTCACTCAACCGCCTTCTCCAATTTTCCCTGTCATTGCACTTTTAAGTCCTCAAATATACCTAAATCACTTTAATTTGATTCACTATCATACTTAGCAACTCTCTTTGGTACATTTTGTATATCTTCTGTCTCTATTTGCTTTGTAACTGCCTGCACTTTCTCAAATGATACCTTCTCTCGAGTCTTTCTCTTTTTGAGCGCAGCTATTTCATCTTTCTCTGGGGTATTGGTAAGTATTCGTGACTTTTCTCTAGCTCTTCGTAACTTCTTTTTGCGAACAGGTGCCTTTGGATAGTGGATAGAGTCGCAACATTTTAGGTGTAATAGAACTTTCTGAAGTTCCTGCTTGACGAATATTTGAGGTAGAAGGAGTAGAGACTTCAATTTCATTAACTGTAGTTTTAGTTTGTTCCCCATCCTCTTCAACATTGACTTGCTCGCGACTGTCAGTAAGCTGGTCAAAAGCAAGATCAGTTACATACGAAGACAGAAACTCATTATCTTCAAAAATATTTTTATTGACTTGATAGAGACCACTAACCCCAAATCCCTTCTGGATATTCTTCTTCTTAAGGTGCCTTCTCCATTACTGAAGGTTGGCTATAACTACAGCAAATTACTCTTTATCTTGAGCTGTTCTTAGTATCGAATGTGTGTCCATACCTGTCCATTTTTTTACATTTTTCAACCAGGAGCATTTTCTTCTTTCTGAACTTCTACTTCCTTCCACTTTCCCTTTCATTATAAATCGTATTAAGTTGTATTTTTCTCCTCTGTAAATATGTCCTAGATAACTCGTTTTTCTGTTTTTTACAATATTTAGGAGTTCTCTCTCAGTACCCATTCTTCTTATCACCTCGTTGTTGATCACGTGCTCTGTCCAAGAGAGCCCTTCAGCATCCTTCGAAAAACTCACATCTCAAAAGCTTCTGGATATTAGATGTAGTAAATGCTTGGAGGGCCTTACCTGCAACTTTAGCTATACAGTAAATCGTAGTACGTTGTCCAGGGTGCAGAATCTTCCACTCGCTACAGGCGGTATTATTGTAGGTTTTTATCGCTCCAAAAACTGTTCGATCGAGAGGTTGCATTTTCTGACTGGGGTGGGATGAAATGTTATCGGTAAAATGCCATTTAAAAAAAAAAATAATGACACTAACATTTACGTGGCTCTCATAATTATCCAAAAGTAATATAACTGGTACTTTCACATGATTTTGAAAGTGTTATGGGCATTTCAAAAACAATATTTCGTTTCACCAGCCGGACAGATTTGCACCTCCTATAGTTCCAAGCGGACAACTTTTAGCATATGAAGCTTAAAATTAACCCTCGGAAATATCATCATTGGCGGAATATGATTTCCGATTGCATTTACTGAGGCTATCAAGGTTACATTTTGATCTCGCTTTCTACTTGTCGTTTGACCTAATTGTTTTATTCTCTTAGGTCCTACAATTTTTGGTGTTACATGGACAGTCGTTAATCCTATCTCGTCACAATTCTAAATTTTTTCTGGAGTAAAATCTTCACGAGACAAGGCTTCTTTGTAGTTCTTAAAAAGGGATGATATATTTATTTTATTTAAAGATGTTGATCTGGCCAAACTTGTAGGTTCTGATTTACGAAGTGATAAATCTCCATGTCCTCTAAGAAACTGCCTCAGCCATTCCTTGTCAGCTATCTTTTTTTGGTTCCAAGCCGTTGGATGAGACTTGCTATTTGCAATTGCATACTGGTATGCTAAAGTACGAACTTCCATTTTCATCAAACCATAGTGAAGGCGTGCAGCAGTGAGAAGATATATTTTTAACTCAGCTTCCTCTTCTCCATTAAAAACTTCTTTTATATTATTGACAGCAACATAAGAAAATTCTGAAGCCACCGACTGCCTGAAGAATATTGCGTGTCTGATAAGCGTGGTTTTTGATATGCTATAGCACGTTGCTGCTTCTCTAATTAATAATTCTCCACTTATACATTTATTTGCGGCTGCAATTGAATCCTGGAAATTTAAATGTGATCTTTTGATACCCACTTTACTTCGCGGCATTTAAATAGGGCTATCTGAAGCAATAATAAAAAGTCTTTTTGGTAACAGACACTTTAGTTGTGTTTGTCATGACAGCTGTACTAGAGATGTCATCAGGGGCCTTTAATGCAGTGGTTTCTCGTTGCCTTCCGCATTCTGATGCATTTGACCACTTTCTTGGTTCTTTCGCCTTCGAGACCAATTTCTTAACCTCAGGACAACAGAGTGCCCTTCCATTTACTAGCTTATCCATCCTAAGCCGTTGGCCATTGCTTATCGCGGCAAGCACTTGGAGGTTAGAGCCTCGGTTATCTACCAGGATGCACCAGATGACCATGATCTAGACCATCATACGAGCAGATAAGGTAAACATTTGAATATATGAGGCTGTATATTGCGCATCACTATCCCATTACATCCCAATTGTATGGTTAGTAACCATGTAACCATGCTACAAAAATATAACAAAGAGAGTTGGTGTAAATAATGGAATATATATTCTGAAACAGATTAGATTTATGTAGGTCAACAGATAGACAGATGATTGTAGGTCAACAGATACAGTTTTCATTATAAGCAGATATTGAGGAAATAAATTAAAAAAATGAAAAGTATTTTATTGCAATACTGCATCCAATAATTTTTTGCTTTATGTCTTAACCAACATTTAGTGTTAGCAGTTACGTTTTTAACAAGTATAAAAAATAATGGTTAATTGTAACTAAACTCATGTGCTTCTGAAATGTTTTTTAATTTCTCAGTTTGGTAAGGGGCGATTTTCTAAGGATAACAATTTATTTTTGGCAAGAACAAATAAATCACCCAGTATATTAGGAACATGTTGGAACGGCAAAGAAATTGTATCTGTACCTTTTAGATCGCTAAATATATTTTCTAAAAATAAATTTTCACAAATTTCATATTTGCGAAAAACGAATCTAAATTTTACAAAGGGTTAGTTACAGTCGAGAGACACATATGTGTGGATATTTGTAATATTTTATAAATATTCGAAACTACATCAAATATAATTATTTTTCTTGTTATTGTTTGAACAATGTACTTTTTATAATTCATCATTTGATCTACTATTTAAATAAACATACGCTTAATTTATTCTGTGAACTAGAAACGTTTATCTTAATAAATAATTAACATACTATCCTAATTAGCTTTCTTTGTTTCAGATAAAATTCTTCGGAAATGCGGTGATTATCACCGAACACCTTAACCGCTGAGCACAAATGTTTATTTTCAGCATTATAGTGGTAACCATGGTAAGATATAGGTGTATTTTTTCTTGGCTAATTTTAGGTACTTGTTTCCATTTTGTGTATAGTGCTTCCAGAGCAGGTAAATACAATTCATTTTTTTGAGTATCACATTCCGTGTATAACATTTTCTTTGTGCAGAAGCTAATTTGCTTTATTATCTTTTATCTGTTTTTAAATGCTAGACACCATGTTAACTATACGGATTTTGTCGATAGAGTGTTTCTGGTAAATAATTCTCTTAGGTGTTTATGCTAGGATATTCTTGTTCTTTTTAGGTTGTGTTCTTTTGTATTACCAAAATTTATTTAAATGTATTTTTTTGAATACAAAAACATAGAACATATGAAATTAAAATTATTAAATTAAAGTCGAAGGTATCAGCCTTGAACCAAATCTCTTGCCTTAGAAGTGAGTTAGTGGATTTCTTGTAGGCTGTCTGCTGATTTGGAAGCTGGGTATTCTCAGACGACGATGTTGATTATTTGTTTAGCTGCACTGTATTTGTCACATGCCGGACTGACAATAATTTCCGATTGTGTCAGAGATTTGTTACAAATGAGAAAACTAACTAAATTTAGGTTGAACCGTTCACGAAGAGAGAAAGGAAAGCCTCTGATTTGTTTGTGGAGTTCTCCATCAGAATAAAATTTACGATGATTGGATCTCATTTGCCAACTCAGTACTCGACAGTAGTAAAATCAGCCAATTTTGTAGCATTTTTAGAAGGCGGATATCTGAATATTAGTCTAAGTCTTGTATCCAGTTCGAAGTTGTCTCTATTTATCAGCAGTACTGGGTTTGTTGACATTTTCAGTTTGTTGGCAAGTTTTAAGTGTTGATAGTAGTCTTAAACAAAAGCAGCAAAAATAAAATAAACGCCACAGAAATGGACTACAAAAGAAGAAGCTTCAGTGTTTCCAGAATAGACAAAATAACTAACGATGAAAATAAAAAAAAGAATGGAGATAAAGAAAGACACCTTAACTTACATTGAAGAAAAAAGATTAACGTGGTACGGACATAGGAGCCCCATAGGAAAACGAAAAAGAGTCAGACCAAGAAGATCTTTCAGAAATGAGGTAGATGAAGCCATGGAAAGAAGAGGACTGGAAGACGGGAATGTCTTGTTGTAGATGAAGCGATGTTGCTTAAATCTGGAAGCCATTGGGTTAGTATGGACTTCATAGCCCACATTATGTACTTTATTTTTTGGATTAACTGGATATCTATGACTTTGTTCAGCCAGACAAAGGCGCAAAATTTTGCAGTAGAATATATTAAGGACAGATTGCTTATTTTAATTACCTTTTTATTACATCTTTATGATGTATTTGCTAGCTTATGAATAAAGTTAATATGGGTCTTTATTTTAGCTCTAGTGTTTTCTAAATGCTCTTTGAAGGCTTTCACAGTACGATTTACTGTTACGCCGAGTTATTTTGGATTCAGATTGTACTTTAGAATATTTCTTAGCATTCTATGTTTAGTTTGTAATTTGCCTTGTGGTTATTAAGATGGAAAGCCGCGACTTCCTTCCTCGACTTGTTTGGTTGCAAACCCCATTTCTTAGAGTAACAAGTGCTAGCAGTGTTTAGATTAGCTTTTATGGTGGTTTCATCGTTTTTATGTCTTTTTCTTGGGTTTTGAGGACCATGCCTTTGATATAAGTAAATTTGCACGATTTCAGTCAGTACATGTGATGTATAATTAACAAGAAAGATGTACAAAACTGACCATTGTGATAGGCCGTTTAGCAGATTCCTGAATTTACTAATTTTCCCATTCACATATATTTGAAAAATTCTGTCATTTACCATTTCGTTTATCAGATTGTTGAATGAACGGCATGGTAGCATCTCGTATATTTTAAATAAAAGCTTCTCTTTACATACTGTGTCGTAGGCGTAGGTCAGTTCTATGAAAACTACTGCTGTTTAAAGTTTTTTGAAATCTATTCTCAATAAATGTTGTAAGGGAGAGGACTTAATTGCCACAGCATCTTTCTGGTATGAATCCTTAAGAAATACTTGGCTTTGCAATGTGAAATAATCTTGTCTAAATTATACCCTCAAATATCTTGAAGCAGACGCTTTAAAGAGTGATTAGTCTATAGATTTAAGGTAGTGAAGGGTCTTTCCCAGATTTAAATATTACAATGACCCAGTTCCCTTAATCCAAATACCTCTAAGCTGCTTAACTTGATTACAACTATATTTATGACATTTTTTTACAATTAGCTACTTATTTATGTTTATTTTAGGATGTACCTTTAACGTCTTAAACAATGCGAACGAAAAATATTTGCCTGTAATGTTAACTAACCACTCATCAAAATATGAATTAATTGTTCCTGAACATGGTCAAATTCATTTGAAATCTGGCGAAGGTATAACATTTGTGTGCCCGGACAAGAATTATTTAGTTCTCAGTAAGTACATCAGTTAATATTACTATTTTAGTTAATAATCTATATACAAAAAATGCTAAAAAATTGTCTAAAAATAAATTTCTTTTATGTATCCAACATTAAATTTTATTTTTTAGCTAATTCTAATTTTACTTATGCCACCTGTATCCAAGGAACCAATTTAAAGATTTTTCGAAGTACATATAATTTTGACAGTTTTCTATGTAGTAAGTCTATAAGAGGTTCAGTTCAAAAAACCAAAGAAAGATGTGGGAACCGAAATGGGGAGATAATAAACATAGGGTATAAAGTAACAAAGCGATACTTTAAACCGTTAATTTCAGTTTGCTATGACGAGAAAAATGGAAAAACCTTATACAGCCAACATGTTATTCATGGAGAAGAAGTCGCATGTAAGTAAATAGAATAAAAAGTTCGTTTAAAACATATTAATAAATGTTGACACACCACTGCAAGTTTTAAAAGACTGTACGAAGAACACTAAAACAGATTGTTGTTGTTTTACTTATATTTCTGTTTTATTCTTCTATTCTTTTTTTCGTGTTATTTTCTACGCTTTTTTATTTTCTCGATGTTATTTTATTATATTATGCTTTTCATCTTAATATAATAAGCTAATGTATTTATTGTTGTAGTATTATTTTCACAAATATTTGCAGGACTATTATAGCACTACGTTTTTTTTTATTTTTCCCTTCAGATACTTCGAAGTTCAAAGAACGGCCAGGATTTTCTACAGATGGTCTAGCCAAAGACGTATCAGCAAATCTAGCATACAAACGAGCTTACCAAAAATCCACGTTTAGTAGTTTATTAGGAAGCTCACGAGAGGCAGAACAATATATTAACACTAAATCATATTTATCACGTGGACATCTTTCTCCCGATGCAGATTTTCTTTTTGCAAGTTCTCAACTGACGAGTTATTTTTATATAAATACCTGTCCGCAATGGTAAGTATTGTATTATTTTAAAAATAAATTTTAGAAATAATTTGCTGCTATTATAAATGAGAAGTAATAAGAGAAATACGGTCAATTATATTTTTAAATTTGTATTTTAACACCTTTTATTTCAGAAACTAGTCACATTTTACTGAAATATTTTCATTGAAACCATGAATGTGTTGCTTGTGTGAGTCTATTTCAAATAGGTAAAAGAAATAATAAATTCGACTTACTCACAATCAGTTTAATTTAACTATCTAGACGACCGGTTCGCTTTCTACAATATGCAAAACATCTTCAGATCTGTCGACACAAAGTTAATTAAATGCTGAAATAATAAAACCCATATTAGGGTGTTGTCTTATAAAGATAAACAAAAGATAAATGATATAAATTACAGTAATTATGCCAATATTACATGTCGGTGGTTTTTTGTTAAAAAATGAATACACTGTTTAAGCAGACAAAGTAACACGGCACACAGTAATGTTTTGTTTATTTACTAATTTGAATTGAATTGTAATAAATTAGTAAATAAACAAAACATTACTCACCTCACATCTCTCCCAACCATTAAATAATAGTGTACCGAATATTTTTTTTTTTTTTTTAAATACCCACACAGCCAGACACAAATTTTTAAAAACAGATACATGGATTACACTCTTCTCACCCAGGGGCCGATCAGGGCATTTTCATAAACGATAAAAGGCCTCGGACAGATAGGTATGCATACATTAAGGAAAGACATAAGGAATTAACAAAGGTGGTTATATTTGTATATTCGTTGTTCTGACGAAAGACAGCAGACAATCGTAAATTTCTTTTTTATCTAAAGCAAGAAGATGCAGTATATTAAATGGGTTTTCAATGTTTAATTTTAGAAGTTTACTGAAAAGCTCATTAGATTGAGCCCTATATTTTAAACAATCAAAAAAGATGTGGTCAAGATCACCGATTTTATTGCAGGCGTAGCAACGATCACTCTAAAGTATTTTTATTTTAAATAAATGTGCTGGATAACATTCGTGACCAAACTTCATTCTGCTGATAGTAGTTATACTTTTTCGACTGTAATCGTACTCATTGTACCAAGGTTTTCTCCTTAATTTGGTTTCAAGTCTGGTGTAACGTGTTGGATTTGTGAAGCTGTACTCTTGCCATAAATAGGACCATTTTTTCATCATTCTCTGTTTTGCTATGATTATTTGTTCGTCTGTAGTTAATTCGTAATTTATTTGTTCCCCCATTACTATGCTCTCTTTGGCAATTTGATCTGCAATTTCATTGTTTATTATTCCTGCGTGTGCTTTGACCCAGAAGAATTTTATATATTTATTCTGATCTTGTAATTGTTTAAGTATTGCTTGGATGCTAAAAATAATATCATTAGTTGTGTTTGAGTTTGATTTTAAAATTTTAAGAACGGAAAGTGAATCGGAAAAGATTATAGCATTCTGATCCTCTTCCTGATAAACATATTCTAGTGCTTTTAGAATTGCTATTGCCTCAGCTGTGAAAATAGATGTGTTTTTGTGTAACTTGTATTTTTTCTGTATACGTTTAGGTATTACGAAGACGCAACCTGTACCATCGGTATTTTTTGATCCATCAGTGTATATAGTGACGTAATTTGGATGTTCCTCTAAGATTTGATTTATGACTATAGTATTAAGTGATGCTAACTCCGAATAAAGTGGTATATTCACATCACAGGAAACAAAGTGATCAAAGTAGTCGGTCTCTAACTTTGTTTGTGGTTTTAAGGCCACGTTTCTTAATCCATCACAAATGGGAGGAGAGTGTTTATGAATCCAATAAGGCTTAGTTAGGTCGTATTCATTTAGTTTATACATGCTGCTCATGAATGGTGAGTTTTTCTTTAGCGACTTAATAATCATTTTTTCAGCTAAAAAAGGTCTTCTCAGTTCTAATGGAGGTTCGATTGCTTCAGCTCTTAACGGTTCAACTGGTGTAGATTTCATTGCTCCCAGACATATTCTGAGTGATTTGTTTTGTATAATATCCAGCTTACGTAGATTTGTTTTATTGGCTGTTCCATAGAGTGTACAGCCATAATCAATTATTGATCTTATATAAGCTTTATAGAAAAGTAGAGCTGTTTGAGGTTCTGCACCCCACCAAGTTCGCATAATGGATTTTAAAAAGTTTAACCCTTTATTGCATTTTGTCTCATGTGATTCTCAAGTATTTGACATTGGTATCCACCGGAAATTCTATACCATCTATTGTAATTTTCTGCATCGGTTTTATGTTATGCCTGGTGAAGATTATAACTTTGGATTTTTCTGCGGAGATTTGAAGCCCTAAATCACTTATGGAGCTTAAAACGAGTTTCGTGCTTAAATTCAAATGATGAATGCATTCGTCGAGATGTTTGCTACGTGTATAAACAACAAAATCATCGGCATATTGTATAATAGTTGCTTTAGGTATAGAGGTGTGTAAATTAGTAGTATATATATATTAAAAAGTAATGGTGCAAGGACTGATCCTTGTGGCAGACCTAAATTTGCAGTTTGGTATTTTACTGGGCACCTATAATGTCCTCTGAGCCCTACTTGTCTGTTTATATATAATTTGCATATCGTGTTGGCAATTTCTTGAGGGATTTGTAATTGTATCATTTTCTCCCGTAAGATGAACCAGTTGACATTGTCGTAGGCACCTTTCACATCTAGAAACATCGTTCCATTATACTCGTTTTCAGTTAAGCCTATTTGTATGTCTGTAACTAAGTGTGTCACCGCATCTATGGTGCCAAAACCTTTTCAAAACCATATTGTGTAGTTGGCAGAGCGCCGACCGAATATCTTCGTATTTTGATTCTATTCTTTCTTTTAATAGTCGACCGTACAACCTCCCCACTGAGCTGATAACAGTTATTCCCCTATATTTAGAGCATTTACGTTTATCCCCTTTCTTAAATATTGAGCTGATGTATCCAATATTCCACTCGTCAGGGATATTTTGTCCTGTTAAGCATTTGTTAAATTGTTGAACCAATATCTTATGTAATATTTTTGGTCCGTACTTTACCAACTCAATTGGAATGTCTCCAGGTCCTGCTGCTTTACCGTTTTTCGATCTTTTGAGGGCATCGTTTAACTCTTCGGTTGTTATCTTAATTATTTGTGTGTGTTCGGATGTTTCTTTTATTTCGATCTTTTGGAATTTACATCTAACCTGTGTCAGTAAAACCTCATAATGGTGTTTCAGATCTCTTAACTGTAAGTTAGATTTTTCCTTTCCTTCTCTTCGGAGAGACTTTATCACCTTCCAAGCTTGCCCAAATCTTGTTACACCCATATACCTATCCACCTCTACACATTTTCGATCCCACATCTCATTTATATTTTTCACTACTTCCCTTTTTACATCTCGATGTAATTTTTGATATATCTTGTAATCTCCCTCCTTTCTCGTTGACATGATACGCAGTTTTCTTCTTGTTGACTAACGTTTGCATATTCTCCGACCACCATTCTTGATTTGTTTCATGTTTGTCTTTATAACCCAAAGCTTCACTTGCAGCTTCATGAATGCATTTTTTAAGTTGCTGGTTTAAGTCTTTCGCTGATACATTTGCTCGATCCACATTTTGTAGTTTTGTGGCCAGTCGTAATTTGTAAAGACATTTCGTTGAATCTTCTTTTAAGCTTTCTATAGTGTATTTTTATGTATGAGAGAGTAATAAAACAATAAATTATGTATGCAAATCCCTAAACTGTTGATACGGGTGACTCAATGAAAAACAGATATTTGTCAACAAGTTTACAGAAGTATATAGGAAAACAATTTTAAATTGAGTATGACCACCAGGTATAAAGGTTGGAGCAGAATAGAATATAATAGTTATGAGGGTTACTAATCCCTAAATAAAGTTGCCAGTGTCGGAGTGATGGAGGTTAACAGGTACTAATGAATTTGCAAGAAATGTAAGATGTTTATGTTATTGGTTATATATAACCAATAAAAGTTTAATAAGTACCTACCTATTTGCAAAATAAAGTTTAATTCTTTAGATAAAATAAAACGTTTTATTTTATCTGAAATGAGTGCATTCCACGAAGTAAGGGTTTCAACAATCAAACATTTAATTCTTTAATTCCAGGAATCTACGACAGTACTTGACTAGATAATTACCTTCTAAACTTATTCCACAGAAAATGTGATAGTGGGTTTTTCCATTTTGTAGGAAGGTATTCAAAATTCTTAACAGTTCACTAAAAGTAGGTACTTCAGTTGCAAGGTGCAGTTTATTGTGTATACTAGTGTTATGGAAAATTTGGAAGTGCCGTGTAAACGCCGAAAAATTGGTCCTTTAACAGTTAATGAAAAAACATTAATATTTAATTGTTTTAAATCATTTACAGACAAACGCTTATGTGAAAGTGTTGATGAGACCGTTGAGTTAGTTAGCAGTACACTTGGTGTTGGGAAATCTACGATTTACAGAGTTATTAAAGAAGAGAAATGTACGTTACGGAAACTTTTAAAAGAAATAGGCTTCCGCTGGAAAAAGAATCCCAGAAAGTCTATTTTATTAGAAAGAAGCGATATTGTCATATGGAGAAGACATTTTCTAAGAACCATAAAGGAAATGAGAAACCAAAAAGAAAAATATTTTATCTTGATGAAACATGGATCAACGAGGGTAATACACCAAATAAATTTTGGCAGGATTAAACTGTTACAAGTCAAAGGCACGCTTTTGTAAATAACTTATCTACTGGTTTAAACCCACCATCAGGAAAGGGACGCAGGCTGATATAAGTACACATTGGCAGTTCAGACGGTTTTGTTGAAGGTGGTTTATTAACTTTTGAATCAACTCGTACCGGTGACTACCATGAAGACATGAACGCTGATGTCTTTCAAGAATGGTTCGAACAAATGATAGATCTTCTTCCTAAGAACTATGTAATAGTAATGGATAATGCAAGTTATCACTCCAGACTTATAGAAGGACTGCCCACAACCAAGTGGTTAAAAAAAGACTTGCAGAATTGGCTGAGTTCAAAAAATATTACGTACCATCCCGGATCTATAAGAAAGGAACTTTATTCATTGTGTGCCCTTCATAAAGAAAAATTTAAAAAACACGAAATTGATGAAATTGCCAAAAATCGTGGAATGACAGTACTTAGATCCCCACCATATCATTGTGAATTAAACCCGATTAAACTGGTATGGGCACAGATAAATAGTGAAGTTTCAAGAAAAAATACCACTTTTAAAATTCATGATGTTAAACAGTTGTTTTTGGAGGCCGTAAATAATGTAAAACCTGAAAACTGGGAAAAGGCAGTAAATCACACTATTAAAGAAGATGAAAAAATGTGGAAGCTGGACAATATTACTGATAAAATGATCGAGCCAGTTATTATAAATCTTGGTTCTGAAAGTTCATCTTCTGAATCTGATTTGGATTTGTAACAAGTAGCTGTAAGTTTTATATTAATATTTTTATTCATCTATTTAACATACCTTAGACGGTTTTAAAAACTCTTTTTCTCTTTTGTAATTTTTAAAAATTAAAAAAAATGTGAATTTTTTAAAACCCCTTTTTAATGTAGGCCAGTCAGTTCTAATATAGTGTGTGAAAAAAGAGGTCACTTTTGTTTACATACACATAACACTTTATAACACTGAAATAATTCATTTATTTTTTACAATTATTCAAAGTAATTTTTCAATTAATCTTGAGCACGCCCATGGAGTGGTCGGAGATACCAGTTAAAATTATGCTAATTACTCTCTCGTTCATAAAAATAAACTATAGGTTATGTTTAGGGGAATAAGCAAAAGGACTTCTTGTCCTTTTTCTATATTCTGTTGTTAAGTGTTATTGTTTTTGCGATAGTTAACTATCACGGTGGCCATAACTAAACGATGGTCGGATCCATATTCTGATCCACGGTATACCCTTACGCCAGTTGTTTTCAGCTGGGAAGTTAGACGTTGGATTACATAGTCGATTATCGAGCGCAGATTCCTAGTAGGTTGGATCTATGTAAATTTTGTGAATGTCTTTATGTTTAAAAAAATGCATTCATAATTTTAAGAGCCACTGTTTCACAAAAATCTCTAAGACGCGTTCCGTTGTCATTGGTTATTTGCTCTCCATATGTTCCTATGACTCTAATAATATTTTCTTCTCTCTCTGTACTCTGCCGTAGAAAAGTTATCTAATGCATTATATTTATAATGCCAGATTTGCCAATCTTTCAACAAGATCTTTCTATTTTAGACATAATTGTGAATAAAATAGTGAATATTGTTTATTGCAACTTGGAAGAAGGAATGATATGAAAAAAATATAAAAAATTAATTCTTTTACTTTTAAACCTTACACAAGATTATTTTTGTTAATGGGTTGACGTAATTTGTTGATATGCTGTAATTGGGAACTTCATTTCCCCTTTTTATTTCCGGATGAGATTATTTGTTACAAATATTGTTAGAAGACAAAATGTTATCGACTCTGCGGTTTAAGACTAGGAAGTAGTACAAATTGTGTTATATTGTGCTAATTATACATATTTTCCATAAGATAAACACGATAACAGGTTTATGTACCTACATTATAAATAAAAACTAGCCATGTATAATGTATTACTATCGACGAGATAAAAATCTTAAATAAATAAAACATAATAGTCATTTTTTACAGAAGTTAGGTCGTATTTCGAACATTAAGATAATGAATACCAAAAAGATTAGGTTATGATCTAGTATTTCCGATGACTTTTTTAAAAACGCTGATCTTTTATGTGTTAATGATAAAAATATTGAGAGACATTAGTATAGATAAAAAACTTGATATGTATTAATATTATAACTATTAAATAAATGAAATACTACAATCCGATTACAGAAATAAAACTTAATAACAATCTGTGGAAGGAACCATTTAAAACCTTAAATTAAGCTCAGCAAGAATCTTCTTGTCACGTGTTGCTATATAAAATTAATTTTAATTAAAATAATCTTCGGAATTACTTTAGAAAACGATTTTAACTCCTAAATTACTGTGGGGACATATATGTCCCAGCTGATTCCAAAAACTCTACTGGCATCTGTTTGTCTCCAAAGCCCATGTTATTTGAACGCATCCGTATTTTTGATGTTTATGCGGTGAATATATGATGGGTAAAATCGAAGGACGCAGAGGAATTGGTAGAAAGCAGGCTTCTTGGTTAAAGAATATCGGGAGTGGACAGGAATAAAGAAAGCTGAGCAACTATTTAGAATAGCTCGAGACAGAGACAGTTTCGCCATGTTAATCGCCAACGTCAAGGGGACTTGATAGGGCACGTTAAGAAGAAGAAGTGATATATATATATATATATATATATATATTATATATATATATATATATATATATATATATATATATGATTTTTAAACGGGACTCTAGTGTCCCAGTAGTTTGGTTGGTTGCAGACCTACTATGGCACGTAGACACAAAACGAGCTTCAACAAAAAACTGAAAATCTCTTCAATGAAATAAAACTTCTCTTTTTGAAAATAAATCTGAGGAGGGACCTTATGCTGCTTAACAGTCTGATTATATACCTGGTGACGGTTTTGTATCAAATTCCTATGAAGTACCTGAGAAAACTCATGACCGTGTGGATGTAAACATCACAACTTCCTAATATCGCGGAAATATCTAACGGTGAGTCTGAAAGGAATAAATTGACTGCACAATGGAATATACTAAACAAACTTTTGTCCGAAAAAAAGATATGCCTAACCAACGAAATTAGACAGAAATACTAAATATTGATAATGACTCTAATCCTCTTGTTCTAAAATTGTAATATTGTTCTAAAATTATATCTGCGTAGTTTGTTTATGCATATTGCTTCTTATAAAAACCAAAGAATAGCAACATTTCCAGGAAAACAAAAATATAGAATTAAAAACAAAAAATACAGATATGTACGAAATGATGATAGTGATTGGTTGTATTATGGTTATGTGTTACCACAAAATACCATAATACCTCACACTACTGGTCACAAAACGAATCACTTTCGAATTCGCTCATAAAAAGGGCTATTTCAAGAGATTGCTGTTTATTCTTGTTATTCAAGTCCTACTATAATAATTCTAAAAGAAATGGTAACAAATCCAAAACATCCTACATCGATGAAGTAGTTTCTTGTTTGAAACACACTTTTGTAAAGAAGAGGACTGAGAGTTCCCATCATCACGAATCAATGACTAAGTTCAAAGGAAGATCTGCCCGAAGATGTGGATACGATTTTAATATTTATTCGGGAAAAGAATCAACACCAACTACTGGAACTCTAGGAGAACAAGTTGTTGAAATTTTAGCCAACCCCACATGGTGAACAGAATATGTGTGTCTATGCTTTGATAGATTTTTCACTTCAAACAACCTACTAAACACTCTAAATTTTTCATGTTTAGAAACCTATATGGCCAATGGGGTAAACGCAGCCAAATTTAAAAAGATCAAAATGTTAGGGGATAATATGGAGGTTTTAGTTTTATCCATAAAAATTTAAGCGACTACATGGAAAGATACTACAGAAGTGATAAGGATATCCAATTATCACAGTAGAACTTTTGAAATTATCAATCAAAAGGCTGAGAATTGGAGAAAAATCTCGGTTCACTTATAAAAAGCAATTATTTTTATAATAATTTTATCGAAAATGTAGATATCATCGATTAAAACCTAAGCACATATGATATAGACTGAAAATCTGCAAAATGGTGGAGAAACCCTGAAAGACATAAACTTTTACATTTGATCATTTCGCGAAATTTTCGAGGTAAACTAATCCTGGTAGAAGTAAAATGGTCCTGGTAGATGAAAAACATTATGGCTAAAGAATCTAAGACAATACTAGGAACAATTGATTTTATCATCACTTAGGGCTGCTGTCAATGAAGTTACTATACCAAATATAGTAGCCAATAGGATATATATATATATTTATATATATATATATATATATATATATATATATATATATATATAAGAGTAAGAAAAAAGAAGTACTTGTGACTCGTTTGGAAAAAATATAACACTGTTTTTGATGGGTTGAAGTCAATAAAAGGGGCTATTTGTTGACTATTTTTTACTCGAGCTTTCAATTGTGATTACAATTTTTATCAAGAGCTTCTAAAAAATACAAAATGTCTTACAAAGTTGAACTAGAAATAAAAAATTTTTTTGTTAACTCACCAAATAAAATTAGTTTTTTATATAAAACTACTGCTTACATAATAAATACAAAAAATATTAATAAAAAAATGTCTTATTCTAATAAATGTTTCTCTGAAAAATTTAGATGAAGTTTCTTAAGAAAAAAAAATTGAATTTATAAACAAAAATAGAATAGCTACAACCAGCCTAAATGTCATAAATACTAACTTAAAAATTTTTATTTTTGACATATTGTCAAAAATAAAATTTTGTTTAAAAAATTCTTCTTTGTTTAGTAACAAAAAAGAAGAAGATTTATTCACCATTGATAGATGCCCGAAAAAATGTAACAAATACATGGAAAATTCAAAATGTGATATTTTACTGACTGCATAAATTAAATAGAAATTATATAATTATAAATTTTGCTTAAATTTTGAATTTCTGACCTTTTGTTTAAATTATTATTACTTTTGCTAATACAAACCATTTCCAAAAAAGTTCTTTTAAATTTATTACTTTTATTACATAAAATTTTAAGATTATCAAAATCCATAATATGGTCTTTGTCTATTACATGCTCTGCCAAAGCACAAGATGGTTTCTTAATTCTACAATCACTCTTGTGAGAAATAATGCGATTTGAGAGATTTCTTCCAGTCTCATTATTTATTATATATTATTTATTTTAATTGAAAACTCTTATCCTCCTGATATGCTACATAGGATGCTTTTTTCTAATTTATTAAATATAAATAACTTAACACCATTTTTTGCTAAATCTCAAAACACTGTATCCAACAATCAAAACATATATTATCATTCACTACCTTTTATACCATCATTAACTCCTAAATTAATACAAACATTAAAGGTTATTGACAATATAAAAACAGCAACAAAGAACATCAAAACTATTTCATCTTTATATTCCAAAACTAAATATCCTATAGACAAATTAGATCAAACAAATGTAGTATACAGCATTGTTTGTACTCAGTGTGAAGCTGAGTATATTGGTGAGACTGGAAGAAATCTCTCAAATCGCATTATTTCTCACAAGAGTGATTGTAGAATTAAGAAACCATCTTGTGCTTTGGCAGAGCATGTAATAGACAAAGACCATATTATGGATTTTGATAATATTAAAATTTTATGTAATGAAAGTAATAAATAATTTAAAAGAACTTTTTTGGAAATGGTTTGTATTAGCAAAAGTAATAATAATTTAAACAAAAGGTCAGAAATTCAAAATTTAAGCAAAATTTATAATTATATAATTTCTATTTAATTTATGCAGTCAGTAAAATATCACATTTTGAATTTTCCATGTATTTGTTACATTTTTTCGGGCATCTATCAATGGTGAATAAATCTTCTTCTTTTTTGTTACTAATCAAAGAAGAATTTTTTAAACAAAATTTTATTTTTGACAATATGTCAAAAATAAAAATTTTTAAGTTAGTATTTATGACATTTAGGCTGGTTGTAGCTATTCTATTTTTGTTTATAAATTCAATTTTTTTTTCTTAAGAAACTTCATCTAAATTTTTCAGAGAAACATTTATTAGAATAAGACATTTTTTTATTAATATTTTTTGTATTTATTATGTAAGCAGTAGTTTTATATAAAAAACTAATTTTATTTGGTGAGTTAACAAAAAATTTTTTATTTCTAGTTCAACTTTGTAAGACATTTTGTATTTTTTAGAAGCTCTTGAAAAAAATTGTAATCACAATTGAAAGCTCGAGTAAAAAATAGTCAACAAATAGCCCCTTTTATTGACTCCAACCCATCAAAAACAGTGTTATATATATATATATATATATATATATATAATGATCTATATGTCATGTTACCAATGACAATTACATGAATACAGTATGTAATTGCTAACTTGTACGTGAAAAATAAAACAGTTTTCCTCCTCCCAAGTGCCTTCTCTGTTGAGGTTGGCGATCAATATGGCAAATTTCTCTCTGTTCTAGGCTTATTCCACTTCATTTCCTCTTGTGTGGGTTCAATCTCTGGTGTTTTATATCTTTTCTTTCGTCCTATGCCCCTTTTACCTTTAATTTTGCCTTCTAATATTACTTAGAGCTGCTCAAATTCTCTATGGCGCATTATGTGTCCTTGATATGACATATTTCTAATTTTGATAGTATTGACCAGATAAAGACGGGTGTTCATTATTCTTAGTACTTCAATAAACGGAAGAATAAGTGTAAATATGAAGGCTAACTCGAGTATAAAATAAGGTTGAAATGCCCCTTCGAAGGCTTTGTGAAAAATTATTTCTGAGTAAACGTTAAACAAAGTTGGGGACAACACACAACCCTGTCTAACATCTCTTTAAATACAAATTTTGTCTGTTTCTTTGCCGTCTACCAGAATAGAAGCTTCTTGATTCCAACATAGATGTAAAAGTCTCAGATTTTTATCATCTATTCCAATTATTTCTAGATATTCAATCAGCTTGCCATGTTGAACCCTATCAAACGTCTTCTCAAAATCTATAAAACAGACGTAAATTGGTTTCTGTACTTCCCACGATCGTTTTAGTAGTGTTAGCATTGAGAACAAAGCTTCCCTTGTTCCAATTCCCCTCTGAAACCGAATTGTTTATTTCCCATTATGTCTTCACATATCTGCTTAATTGTATTAAGAATTATACTAAAAAGTTGCTTGAGAGAGTCACTCATGAGGCTAATTAGTCGAAAGTCTTTATATGATGATGTATTAGGTTTTTTGGAAGTGGGATGAATGTAGACTCCAACGATATTTGTGGCAGTGTTCCAGTTTCGTATATGCGGTTATAAATGTTTGGTAGTTCTAAGACATTGTCGTCGTCTAGAAGTTTGAACCAGTCTGACGGTATTTGGTCCGGGCCTTTCTCTACTTTTGCTTTTAATATACTAGGACCAGTATTCGTATACTTTGTGGCGTTAAGTGGTGGCCTCATATCCAGGAAGAGCTCCTTTATGTAGTTGGTCCATTCTTCCTTTTTTTCGTTTAAGTCGAGAACAATTTTACCTTTGGAGCTTCTCATAAATTGAGGAGTTCTTTTTCTCTGAGTGTAGGTAATTTCTTTAATTTTTTTGTGTATATTAAACTCGTTATGTTTCTTTTGTAGTTCTTCCATCTCACGACATCTCTGGTATACCCAGGCCTCTTTTGCTCTTTTAAACTCATATCTTATTTGTCGATATATTTCTCTATAACGAGTACCATCTTTATTTTTACAATTTCTTCTTTGCTGAATAGGGTCTAGTATGTTATCGGTCATCCAATTCCTTTTCTTTACTGGTTTTTTTCGGATTTTAAAACTTCGTCTGCTATGGTAACCATGGCGGAATTCATCAACCAGAGCACAGAGACTACTTTTACATGCCGTAAAACCAATAAAGATTATACTTTAGGTCCATTGTTAAGAGGTTTTCTATATTTAATACTAAAACTCATACTGCAATACAAAACAAAAGGTAAGCTACAACCTGAAAAAAAAAATAATATTCGTGGCAGTATAATCAAGACAGGAAACTGCCAAAAATATTTCAACAAATACGGTAAATAGCAGTCAAAATTTGTCAATATTACTGGCAGTAGAGACAAATCTAACATCTTCAGCTAATAATAGTAAAAATATCTTGAGAAAAAGTATTTTTTATCATACAATATTTTGTTTACAACACAAAGAATATATGTATTTTTCAGTGTTAGTGATTTTATAATTTTATAATAATATATTTTTCAGGCAAAGCATTAATGGAGGTAACTGGGTCAGGTTAGAGTCAGCTGTAAGGAGAGTAGCTGACAAATACCAAAGTACCTTTTTAATAGTAACTGGCACTCACGATGTACTGGACCTTCCTGATGTAAATGACAATCCAACCGAAATGTATCTAGTTTCAAGACGCAAACTACCAGTACCCAAATTCGTCTGGAAAATCATGCTCGACGAAGATTCTGGAAAAGGAATTGCCTTTGTTAGTTTAAACAAACCCATTTGTCGAAGAAATCACAGAGGATGAACAGTTGTGTTCAGATATTTGTGAAAAATATGGTTGGGGATCAAAATATTATAGTGATTTCTCTAAAGGTTATATTTATTGCTGTGATGTTAATGAATTAAGAGAAACGATTGATACAATTCCTACTTTAAATGTTAATGGTATATTACGTGCTTAGCTTTTTAAGATATGAAATAAATATGTTTACATAAATAAATATGTTTTTACATTTTCTTTTTATAAATCAAATAAATAATTTCACCACATTTACCGTCGTAAAATTTTATATTATACATTGGAAAAAGAGATAAGAGACAGTGGCATGAAAGATGATAGTGGTAAAACGAAAAACAGAGCGGAATGGAGACTAGAAATCGCAAGTCATCGGCTCAACTTCCAAAGATTTGTGAGGCTGCGGTTAAAAGGCCTAGTGATAAAGCACTAATATATAAATTTAATGTTGAATTTTTATTGAAAATCAAGCTTTCGTAACTGTTTAGTTTCTCTTTCAAGACAACTAAAATACACTGCACCCCAAAATTAACGCATTATTTTATAAACCTTGGTAAATCAAATAATTTTAATGTTTCAATGTTTGTGCTAATATATTATTGTTACCCACGGTTTATTGTAAAATATACCGAAATATCGGTAAAAAACGCTGATATTTTTACCATTTTTTGCAAAAAAGTTAAAAACATGCTAATTGTGTTTCATTTTAGTTCGAATTTACGTTGGATTACGTTATGCTGAACGTTTAAAAGGGTTTTTTTTTAAGTTTATTATGTGTTTTTTCTTTGAAATTAACCACCAGCAGCAAGAAAATCGAAATTTGTCAGAAAGTTACTGTTTTAGATTCGTTGCTCTTCGCGAAAAAGGATACACTCAAGTAGAACTCGCTGAACGTTTTAACGTCACACAATAAACCATTTCAAGGGTGTTAACACGTTTTTTCTGTTACTGGAAGTAGCTCAAGAAGACCCGATTAAGGTCGATTCAGACACATCAGTTACGTCTCGTCACAGTCCTGGCGCCGAACCGAACAATCTGTCATACTAAATATTCTTTATTAGAAATATGGCGCCGGCATTCACATTCATCAGGCGACGAACAGTTTTCCAGCTGTCAGATAGTTGATAGTTCTGTGACCAAACAGGACCGGTTCGGCGCCGAGACTGTGACGGGACTGATGTGTCTGAATCGACCTTTAATGCCGTAGAAGGGTTACAACTCTTAATCAAGACCGGTTTTTGACACTTCGTGCACTGAGACAAAGGTTTGTTACCAGTACTTCTCTACAAAATGATTTTTGTAGAGACTGGTAACTTTGTACTTTGTACTGGTAACAATTGGCCCATTGTTGACCAAAAACCATAGAAGGGAAATATTGCATTTTGCTCGTGAACATGTCGAGTGGAATAATGACGAATGGGAAAGAATATTGTTCACCGATGAATCCAGGTACTGTCTTTTTTCTGATGACAGAAGAAACCGAATATATAGAAGGCCTGGGGAACTCTACGCACAGTGTAATACCGTAGGGACTGTACAGTATGGCGGCGGCTCAGTAATGGTGTGGGGTGGGATTCATTTAGAGGCTCGTACGGAATTAGTTAGAATAGACAACGGTTGGCTTATATCGCAGAGGTATATAATAGACATTTTAGAAGAGCATGTCGTGCCATTTGCACCATTTATTGAGGATAATTTCATGCTTATGCAAGATAATGCCAGGCCAACACGGCAAGAATTGTACAGCAGTATTAGGAGGCTGGAATTCCTGCCATGGATTGGCCTGCAAGATGTCCTGACCTCAACCCAATAGAACATGTTTGGGACATCATAGCTAGATGATTACGACAACTATCTAATGCACCAAACACATTAGATAAACTATTTTTCGGTTTGTTGAAATTTGGGATCAAATTGATCAAGAAGAAATCAGAACGATTATTCTCAGTATGAGAGATCGTTGTCAAGCAGTAATAAATGCCAGAGAAGGCAATACTCGATACTAGTATACTTACTAATATTTTCTTCAACTTTAAAAATTTTAATTTCGTCATTAATTTATAATGTTAATTTGTTTAGAATAGTAGTTTATTTAGATGTTTAGATTTATGATGTTATATTTAATTTCAACATTTTTTTTGTAAAATAGAGTTTGTTATTTAAGATGTTCTAAAACAACCATAAAGCAGAAAAGAAAAAACAAAATTTTTTTCATACATTACAACTCTAAATTATGCGTTAACTTTAAAATTATGCGTTAATTTTGAAACGCAGTGTATGTTATTATTAGTTTTATGGCCTTATATTCGTAAAAATACTTATATATTGAGTAATAGTTGGGTAGCCATATTAATATTAGAAACAATATTATCATCATCATCATCAATCAGCCAATCGCGTCCACTGCTGGACATAGGCCTCCCTCAATTCTTTCCAGTGTTCTCTACACTGGGCCGCTTGTAGCCAGTTTCCCGCTACACGTTTAATGTCATCGGTCCATCTAGTCGGTGGTCGTCCTCGGCTTCTTTTATAATTTCTGGGCCTCCATTCCATAATACGTCTTGTCCACCGTCCATCTTGTGTTCTGGCTAAGTGCCCTGCCCAGTTCCACTTAAGCGCCGTGGTTCTTTCGATGACGTCTTGAACTCCTGATCTTCGTCTGATTTGTTGGTTTGTTATGTGGTCTCGAAGGCTCACGTTCAGCATTGCACGTTCCATGGCTCGTTGTGTAACTCTAAGTTTATTCGCAGATTTTTGCGTGAGTGTTAAAGTCTCTGCTCCATAAGTTTGTACAGGTAAAAACACATTGGTTATAAACCTTTCGCTTGAGACACATGGGAATTGAACTTTTTAGAATATGGCTTAATTTGCCAAATGCTGCCCATGTTAGACCTATTCGCCTCTGTATTTCATGTGTTTGATTGTCTCTGCTTATTTTGATTTCGTGTCCCAGATATTTGTAAGTGTCTGTTTGTTGTATGGTATTATTGTCAATAGTTATATTTCCACTCATTACAAGATTTGTTATAATTTTAGTTTTCTCAAAGTTTATCTTTAATCCTGCTCTTTCAGACAGACTTTTAAGCGAATGCATCATAGTAACTGTATCATGTAAGTTATCTGCGATTAATACAACATCATCTGCAAACCTTAGGTGATTTAATCTTTCTCCATCTATATTGATGCCCATATCTTGCCATTGAGTACCCTTAAATATTGACTTTAGAGCTGCCGTGAACAATTTTGGTGAAATATTGTCTCCTTGTCTAACTCCTCGTCCTAAGCTGAATTTTTCTGTGTCTTCGTGCAGTCGTATACTTGATGTAGCGTTCTGATAGATGTTTTTGATTAGTGTCGTGTACCTGTAATCTATTCGGCTTTGATTTAGGGCTTCCAGTATTCCAGAAACAATATTATACATAATTATAAAATGCTAAACTTTAAAAACACAATATAGTCTAATTTGACATAAATATATGGTGCTGGTTTTTTACGCAGGATCTTCCGGAACTACATCCCTGTTGTTCATCTGATAAAGTTGTTAGTTAATTGAGTTTTTTGGTCAGGACTTTTAAGGTAAGCTTAAGTGCGGTGTTCAGTAGATTTATGTCTCTATAATTATTTTTTAAACCCAATATATCACAAACTGGACATAGACGTTAATGATATACAATTTGGTTTTCGCAAAGACCTAGGAACGCGTAAAGCTTTTTTTTACTTAACCCATTTTCTACCAGAATATCAATAAATATATTTTTTCATAAATATAACTGCAGATGACAATGGAATGAAACTAAATAAACGTAAAAATATGTTTTTATTAATTTTTTTTTTATAAACATAAAAAAAACGCTGTGACCATATGGTCACACAGGGAGGTTACCTATATATACATTATGTATTTACTACTGTGTATTAAAAATTTCAAAACACTCAATGCAAAGTCCTAAATTACATTTTTTAGCCAAGTAAAAAGAGGCCAATACCACTTTTTACTTCTGATGCCAGTTCTGTATCGTGCCACATCTTTATTCATTCTATCCGTGCCACCCATTAATGTTTTATATTTTGCAATAATCAAAGGCCTTTGTACTTTAATAATTTTCTTTAGTTTCTTAGAGTATCTCTTGATGTAACTTTGAGGATTGATACCGTAGCAAGTTGATGCAGCCGTAACTACAGCATTATCCATCCACTTGACCACTATAAATCCGTCATTTTTAGATATAACATATCAACAGAACCTTTAGTTTTAGTAGCCATTACTTTGTTATCCGGCAAAGGGCAACACTTAGGAACTCTATTTTGTCTTATTGTTCCAGTACAGTCATATCCGCTTAGTTTTAATTCTGCAAGCAAATTGAAACTCATAAATAGATTATCGGTATAAATATGGTAATTTGGTATCTTATTTGGTAGATCGTCAAGCATTTGAAGTAAAGGAGCTGTTGCACTTCCAAATTTTTCTACATAACTGTTATCAGTTGAAATCTGTTTACCTTGATATAACTGAAAATGAATCAAATAACTGTTTTCAGAATTCAAACACCAAGCTTTAATAGCCAAAGCGTATTGGCTTACCTTTGATAAACTGTTTACAGCTATGTTTCCCAAAATACTTGATTATTGATTCATCATAATTCATGTGCTGGGTTGGTTGAAAGTACTTAAGACATTTCATTTGCACCTTTTCTATAATGGGGCGTAGTTTTCACATTTTATCAGTCCTTCCAATTTTGCTGTTATCGGCAAAATGAATACATTTCATGATTTAATCAAATCTATTCCTGCGCATAGAATTTTTCACCATGTGTACTGCCATGTCATCCTGTTGATCCCAATAATATGTTCTGCCCGGTAAGGGATGGTAGCCGGATAAAATTAAAATTCCGAAAAAACATTTTAATTCATCAATGGACAGATTTGGATCTGGAAAATTCTTGAACGCAGCATATTTTTTTGTTTCTTGTAAAATATGTTCAAACATATCGTTGTCAAAAAATAGTTCAAATAGTTGTAATAAACTCATGTCATAAAATTCATAACTTTCAGATTTATTCTCGTTTTTAAATTTTTTATTATGTATCAAATCTCCCTCTATCCATTGCTTGATCTCAGTTTTTTTTAGAAATTCTACATTTTTTATTTGTTCCCTCGTTTATCTGACTCACCTGTTCATCAGATTTTGTTGTCTTTATTTCATCCACAGAGTCTTCCTCTCCTTGTTCCATATTTTCGTTACGATTTATTCGAATTTCAGCTGGCGCTAATAACTGTCTATGAGACAAATTGTCAACTAAACCACCATCGTCTTCGTCCCCGGAATCTTCATCCGTGTCCTCATGAACATCTGGAGGACAAATAAACACCGATGTTTCATCATTTTCTATATTTTCGTCATCATATAACATGGTCAATGCTTCTTGTAATGTAAAACCACGTCTAAAAAGAAAAAACCTATTAATTATCACATATTATCCCTGTGTGACGTTATGGTCACAAACAAATATTAGAAGCTCTATTGCATTTGATACAATACTTTTGTGATAAATTATATAAACATGTCTTAAACACATGTCTCTAGATCCTAGTAGTGGTATGAATGTACATCAAATGAACTTTGCAGAGCAGCGGTCTCAAAAGCCCGAATAGCTATGATGATTGTTGACTTCCGCCGCGGAGATGACACTTGAAAAAGAAGAATTGTTGGGGTCTTCTTTATGTCCTTTCTTAAACATTGGTATTATTAGGCTGTTGTTTCATGCGTCTGGTATCTTGCAGCGAAATATTAGTTTTCATATAGTTTTGACATCTCAAGGATTATACGTTTTCCTTCGTGTTTTAAAAGCTCGTTGGTTATTCCGTCTGGTCCTAGTGACTTTTTATTTTTGAGTGAATTTATGGCTATCTTTACTTATTAAAAACTGATTTCTATTTTGTGTCCTAATTTAGGTACGTTATTGTATTGATTCTTAACAACATCAGATATGCAGATGACACCATAGTATTTGCGGACAACTTAGAAGACCTACACTACAAGTTCTTATGAACAAAATCACGTATTACAGTCAACAATATGGACTCAATATAAACGTTATGAAGATAAAGCTTACCATAATTAACAGAAAAAGGATAACAAAAGGTCAACTCTACGTCAACCAATCTCCTGTAGAAAAAGTGATGCACTATAACTACCTTGGCACCATAATAAATAAAGAATGGACCAACAACCAGGACATTAGAGCACGCATCGCAAAAGCTAGATCTACCTTCAATCGGATGGGGGCCTTTTTTAAGAGTCCAACCTCTCTCTTGATACAAAAGTAAGAATGCTGCGATGCTACGTCTTCTTTGTCCTTTTATATGGTGTTGAATCGTGGACCTTGAACGAAGATATGTGCAAAAAACTGGCAGCATTTGAGATGTGGCTATATCGAAAAATATTTAAGATCCCGTGGACTGACCGAGTCACAAATGAGGAGGTCCTTAAAGAATAAATAAGAACCTAGAGGTACTGACCATCAATAAATCTCGAAAGTTACAATTCTTCGGACATATTATGAGAAATGAATCCAGATATGCTCTCCTTCAAGCCATACTGCAAGGAAAAATATTTGGAAAGCGAGGTCCAGGAAGAAGAACATCTTTGTTAAAGAACCTCAGAATCTGGTTTAATACAACATCTGTGCAGCTTTTCCGCGCTGCTGCAGATAAGATAAAGATTGTCATGATGATCGCCAACATTCGTAACGGATAGGCACATCTAGAAGAAGAAGATTGTATTGATTATTATTTTCCTTTCCTTTAAACAGTTCCGTCAGGTATCTTTCTTATCCGTTTGCTGGTTTGTTACTTTGTTTTAGCTGCGTTTGTTTCATTTCATATTCTTCTATTGTTTACTCGGGGTTTTAGAGTATTTGATGTTTTGTACTTCGTGTAGGCCTCACATTTCTCTTTACATTTCTCTTTTAGTTCTTTTCTGACTCGTGGTTTATTGTTTTTGTTTCTTTTGTTCAGTACGAGTTTGTGTTTTCCTAGAGCTTCTGTTACTGCATCTTCAATGTTGTTTGTAATTTTCTCCCAGCTCGCGTTTATATATTCGATGTCTTCTATTTGTTGAATTATTAAATAGATAAGAATTAAGGGTTCTTCGTGAGGTATTTTATCAAGGATGATTTGCAATTGTTCGTAGAATACCTCTCGTTCCTCCTTAAGTTTGCCGTCCTCGGGGCTATAGATAGATATTGGCATTTAATTTTTTGTAGACCATTATGATGTTTATATGCATTATTCTTTATAAAAAAACTCCGAAAATCGAAATAATATTTAAATTTGCTAAGAGTAAATATATAATGACTAGAAACGAATTGATCGAGAGTAGTGAATTGATGGGAAGAACCGATATTTTGTGACGATACTCGTGACGACGTCACCTTGTAGCTCTAGTTCCGTGACGCTCGCATCAGATTTTATTCTATAGAGAAAAGTAAGACGTTCGCTTCAAAAATGTGAATTTAACGTTGTGGCTTAAGATTGCTTGTACGTCAAGTGGCAATTTTTTTAAATTTTTCTACTGCCTAAACATCTTGAGCTGAAAAATCAACATAAAGTCATTCAATAAATA
>OU898279.1:16181155-16213132 GCA_918026665.1 Diabrotica balteata | reverse complement strand
TGACTTAATTTGTTGATATGCTGTAATTGGGAACTTCATTTCCCCTTTTTATTTCCGGATGAGATTATTTGTTACAAATATTGTTAGAAGACAAAATGTTATCGACTCTGCGGTTTAAGACTAGGAAGTAGTACAAATTGTGTTATATTGTGCTAATTATACATATTTTCCATAAGATAAACACGATAACAGGTTTATGTACCTACATTATAAATAAAAACTAGCCATGGATAATGTATTAATAACGACTAGATAAAAATCTAAATAAATAAAACATAATAGTCATTTTTTACAGAAGTTAGGTCGTATTTCGAACATTATTTGAACACATTAATTTTAACACTAACAGTGAAATTGAATGTTTAGTAGTAAAAATAAAATACCACAAATGTAATTTATTATGAATATGTGTGTATATTCCACCTTCTGTTTCTATGTTAGTTTTTAATAACTTTTTAGTAAATGTTGAAAATATTGTTTGTGATAATGTAGATGTCTTTATTGTTGGAGATTTTAATATACCTAATTATGTATTAGGCACATGTGAGAAAAGCTTGAGACTGAATCAGTTTTTAAGTATATGTGGTCTATGTCAAATAAATTCAGTAGTAAATTATATGGGTAGAAAGTTAGATTTAGTGCTATCCAATGTTCATGTAGTTTATGCTAGAAGTAGTGATCCATTTGTTCAGGAGGATAACTACCATCCTTCTCTTAACTTAAAAGTGCAGCTCAAAGGTCTCAAACAGCGATAAACATAAAATTCACTCATCTTTTGAATATGATTACTCTATGGGCGATTTTCTGCTGTTGTATAATCTAATTCGATCAATAAACTGGGGTGGATTAAAACATTCCAATGATGTAAATATTGCTATACAAACCTTCTATGATAAAATGTTTTGAATGTATTGAACAAGCAGTACCTAAAAGACAAAAATCTAACAATAGTTATAGTAAATACAGTTTTCCTAAATATTTTTCTAAATATTTAATTTGTAAAATCAAAAAGAAAAACAAGCTACATAGGCAAGTGCAGGGTGAACATGTTAATATCAAAATCCAGAATGAGTACAACTGTCTTAGGAAGTCCATTAAAAAACAAACAAATCTGAGTATATAAGATATCATGACACTGTAGAAACAAATGTTAACATGGACCCAACTAGTTTTTTGGTCATTTGTGAAATCCAGAAGTAGTTCCAGGGGTTTACCATCAGAAATTAATTTAGACAACAATATTTACACTGGTTCTGATGAAGTTTCTAATGCTTTTGCAATATACTTTAAGTCAGTCTATAGCATCTCATCTGATATGAAGATACCTAAGTTTTATGGTATTCTAGAGTTTGATGAGATAACTGAAGAAGACATTAGAGCTAGTGTAAAAAAATTAAAACCCAAGAAATGTACAGGTAAAGGTAATCTACCTGCTTATATCTATAAGGGGTGTATTGACCAACTTGTTGAACCATTACAGGTAATATTTAATCTAGCTTAAAAACTAAAACCTTTCCTAAAAAATTAAAAGATACCATTACAGTTCCTATTTTTAAATCTGGTAATATTAATGATGTAAAAAATTACAGACCAATTAGTATTTTAAATTCTTTGGCAAAAATATTTGAATCTATTTTATATAACAACTTATTACAACATTTTATCAAATCTTTTAATCAATATCAACATGGATTTCTACCAGATAGATCAACACTTACAAATTTGTGTATTTTCACGCAATCTACTGCAGATGCCATAAATACTAAGAGGCAAATGGATGTAATCTTCACTGATTGTGCAAAAGCATTTGATAGGGTTGATCATGGTTTTATTACTAGAAAAACTTGGCACCTTTGGCCTTTCTATTAACGCATTAACATTTTTGAATTCGTACCTAGCAGATAGAAGTCAGCAAGTTAGAGTTGGTAATTCTTTCTCAAGGAATATTCCGTAACTTCTGGAGTTCCTCAGGGCAGCAACCTGGGACCACTCTTATTTGCTTGCTTTATAAATGATCTTTCTAGTTGTCTCAAATTTTCCACTTGTTTAATGTTTGCAGATGACTTTAAGATGTTTAGAGTTGTAGAAGATCAATGTGATTGCCAACTATTACAACTAGATTTGAATACAGTATCTAATTGGTTTCAGATAAATAGAATGGATCTAAATATTGACAATGTTCAGTTATGACCTTCACACGTAACAGGAACTTTATTAAAATGGTTTATTGTATCAATAATAGAGAATTGCCCAGAAAATCTGTGTGTAAAGATCTTGGTGTGAATTTTCAGCAAAGCTTGCACTTTAATGATCACTATCACATTGTTACTAATAAGGCTTTTAGGATGTTAGGATTTATAATTAGAAACACAAAACATTTTAAGATGATAGATAGCATAATTAAACTATATAATTCCTTGGTAAGACCACATCTTGAGTATGCTTCTGTAGTTTGGGCACCCCGTGCAGAAGTAAATATAGATTTAATTGAAAAGGTACAAAAAAGGTTTTTAAGATATCTGTATGTTAGAAAATATAATTCGTATCCATACTTGGTGTCTTACCGGAGTATGCTTGAAACTTTTAAACTTGTAACATTGAACAGAGACGAAAAATGCAAGCAATGCTATTGTATATTATATTGTGAATAATTTAAAATATAAAGGCTTATTCTTGATTAACCATATAAAATTCTTGGTACCTAAGATTAACTTAAGGTTAAGTCATAGAGGGCTGTTTTTTTCTATTTGTGAGACAGACTGCTCGCCCATTAACAACAAGATGAGGCAGTGCAATATGATACTAAAAAAAATAGCGACATAGATATCTTCAACACCAACATCAAACAATTAAATCTAGCTTTATATCCGCTTTAAATCATTTTATCTTAGCATGTAGGTATATCTAATGTCAAAATCCCTACTTGTAAATTACATTTTATTCTGTAAAATGTGTTTGTTGTGGAATAAATAAAAAAAAAATTAAGGTAATGAATACCAAAAAGATTAGGTTATGATCTAGTATTTCCGATGACTTTTTAAAAAACGCTGATCTTTTATGTGTTAATGATAAAAATATTGAGAGACATTAGTATAGATAAAAAACTTGATATGTATATTATTATTACTATTAAAGAAATGAAATAAATGAAATACTACAATCCGATTACAGAAATAAAACTTAATAACAATCTGTGGAAGGAACCATTTGAAACCTTAAATTAAGCTCAGCAAGATTCTTCTTGTCACGTGTTGCTATATAAAATTAATCTTAACTAAAATAATCTTTGGAATTACTTTAGAAAACGATTTAACTCTTAAATTACTGTGGGGACATATATGTCCCAGCTGATTCCAAAAACTCTACTGGCATCTATTTGTCTCCAAAGCCCATGTTATTTGAACGCATCCGTATTTTTTATGTTTATGGGGTGAATATATGCTGGGTAAAATCGAAGGACGCAGAGGAATTGGTAGAAAGCAGGCCTCTTGGTTGAAGAATATCAGGGAGTGGACAGGAATAAAGAAAGCTGAGCAACTATTTAGAATAGCTCGAGACAAAGACAGTTTCGCCATGTTAATCGCCAACGTCAAGGGGACTTGATAGGGCACGTTAAGAAGAAAAGTGATATATATTGGTTATTTTTGATATGGTCTTCATCGATTTTACCATGATTTTTAAACGGGACTCTAGTGTCCCAGTAGTAGTTTATACCGGGTCGTATTTATCCCATCCCTATTGGTTGGTTGCACACCTACTATGACACGTAGACACAAAACGAGCTTCAACAAAAAACTGAAAATCTCTTCAATGAAATAAAACTTCTCTTTTTGAAAATAAATCTAAGGAGGGACCTTATGCTGCTTAACAGTCTGATTATATACCTGGTGACGGTTTTGTATCAAATTCCTATGAAGTACCTGAGAAAACTCATGACCGTGTGGATGTAAACATCACAACTTCCGAATAACGCGGAAATATCTAAAGATGAGTCTGAAAGGAATAAATTGACTGCACAATGGAATATACTAAATACAAACTTTTGTCCGAAAAAAGAAATGCCTAACCAACGAAATTAGACAGAAATACTAAATATTGATAATGACTCTAATCCTCTTGATATTGTTTTAAAATTATATCTGCGTAGTTTGTTTATGCATATTGCTTCTTATAAAAACCAAAGAATAGTAACATTTCCAGGAAAACAAATTGATTAAAACAAAATATAGATATTAAAATGATGATGTGATTGGTTGTATTATGGTTATGTGTTACCATAAAATACCATAATACCTCACACTACTGGTCACAAAACGAATCACTTTCAAATTCGCTCATAAAAAGAGCTATTTTAAGAGATTGCTGTTTATTCCTGTTATCCAAGTCCTACTATGATCATCCTAAAAGAAATGGTAATAAATCCAAACATTTGGTAATAATTCTTGTTTGAAAAAAGCTTTTGAAAAGAAGAGCACTGAGAGTTCCCATCATCACGAATCAATGACTAAGTTCAAAGGAAGATCTGCCCCGAAGATGTGGATACGATTTCAATATGTATTCGGGAAAAGAATCAACACCAACTACTGGATCTCTAGGAGAACAAGTTGTTGAAATTTTAGCCAACCCCACATGGTGAACAGAATATGTGTGTCTATGCTTTGATAGATTTTTCACTTCAAACAACCTACTAAACACCCTAAATTTTTCATGGTTAGAAACCTATATGGCCAATGGGGTAAACGCAGCCAAATTTAAAAAGATCAAAATGTTAAGGGATGATATGGAGGTTTTAGTTGTATCCATAAAAATTTTAGCGACTACATGGAAAGATTCTACAGAAGGATATCAACTTTTGGAACTTGGCCTATGTTCAGCTGTGAACGTTAGAGGCTAGTTGATGATGATGATGAATTGATGAGTATTACAGCCGTTTCAGTCAACTAGATTGCCGCATGTGACTTACAAGCGCACCTAATGGTGCGCCACGGAATTCCTCAGCCACGGGCCACTGACACAGCTGTTAACTTGTGTCACGTCCTCAATTGATCGGCGGGTACTTATTTGGCTTAACATTATTCGTACCTGTCCTGCATATCTACGGGAACTTTCCTATCAGCCATTGGGACGCGCCGTGTTGTGATTGAGGACTCCCCGCCCAGTCTGTCTTGAGCAGAGTACTGAAGGACCCCTACTAAGTTCAGAGTCCCTCCTTTATGCAAGCTTAGACCAACACGGAGATCCAAATCATATTTTAATAATTATCATTCAGTCGCCAAGCCGTTACAAAAAATAGTATTATCATGCTGTGATGGCACTGCTGATCTTGATGTTGGTATCAGGAGTAATTCTGTCAGGTCAGGCCATGAGTTATGGTATCTGCATAGTAAATTGTCGTCCACCCTCCATGCTATGGTATGCTGGACGAGCCATACAGTCTGTAGTCCATACACCGAGGTATGAGCGGGAACAGAAAGTGTATCAATACTCATACACTTATGAAACGCACCTTGCAGATCATAGCGGCCTTTAAATTTTACTCTGTTTCAACTTTTGGAATTATCAACAAAAAGCTGAAAACTGGAGAAAAATCTCGGTTCACTTATAAAAAGCAACTATTTTTATAATAATTTTATCGGAAAAGTAGATATCATCGATTAAAACCTTAGCACATATGATATGGACTGAAAATCTGCAAAATGGTGGAGAAACCTTGAAAGACATAAACTTTTGCATTTGATCATTTCGCGAAATTTTCAAGGTAAACTAATCCTGGTAGAAGTAAAATGGTCCTGGTAGATGAAAAACATCATGGCTAAAGAATCTAAGACAATACTAGGAACAATTAATTTTATCATCACTTAGGGCTGCTGTCAATGAAGTTACTATACCAAATATGGTAGCCAATAGGATATACATATAACGATCTATATGTCATGTTACCAATGACAATTACATGACCACAGTATGTAATTGCTAACTTGTACGTGAAAAATAAAACGGTTTTCCTCCTCCCAAGTGCCTTCTCTGTTGAGGTTGGCGATCAATATGGCAAATTTCTCTCTGTTCTAGGCTTGATGAACTAATTCATTTCCTCTTGTGTGGGTTCAATCTCTGGTGTTTTATATCTTTTCTTTCGTCCTATGCCCCTTTTACCTTCAATCTTGCCTTCTAATATTACTTGGAGCTGCTCAAATTCCCTATGGCGCATTATGTGTCCTTGATATGACATCTTTCTAATTTTGATAGTATTGACCAGATAAAGACGGGTGTTCATTATTCTCAGTACTTCAATAAAACGGTAGAATAAGTGTAAATATGGAGGCTAACTCGAGTATAAAATAAGGTTGAAATGCCCCTTCGAAGGCTTTGTGAAAAATTATTTCTGAGTAAACGTTAAACAAAGTTGGGGACAACACACAACCCTGTCTAACATCTCTTTGAATACAAATTTTGTCTGTTTCTTTGCCGTCTACCAGAATAGAAGCTTCTTGATTCCAATATAGATGTAAAAGTCTCAGATTTTTATCATCTATTCCAATTATTTCTAGATATTCAATCAGCCTACCATGTTGAACCCTATCAAACGTCTTCTCAAAATCTATAAAACAGACGTAAATTGGTTTCTGTACTTCCCACGATCGTTGAAGTAGTGTTAGCATTGAGAACAAAGCTTCCCTTGTTCCCAATCCCTCTCTGAAACCGAATTGTTTATTTCCCATTATGTCTTCACATTTCTGCTTAATTCTATTAAGAATTATCCTAAGAAGTAGCTTGAGAGAGTGACTCATGAGGCTAATTAGTCCAAAGTCTTTACATGATGATGTATTAGGTTTTTTGGAAGTGGGATGAATGTAGACTCCAACCATATTTGTGGCAGTGTTCCAGTTTCGTATATGCGGTTATAAATGTTTGTTAGTTCTGAGACATTGTCATCGTCTAGAAGTTTGAGCCAGTCTGATGGTATTTGGTCAGGCCTGGAGATTTCCATTTTTGCTTTGTTTGATGGCTTTCTCTACTTCTGCTTTTAATATACTAGGACCAGTATTCGTATACTTTGTGGCGTTAAGTGGTGGCCTCGTATCCAGGAAGAGCTCTTTTATGTAGTTGGTCCATTCTTCCTTTTTTTCGTTTAAGTCGAGAATAATTTTACCTTTGGAGTTTCTCATAAAGTGAGGAGTTCTTTTTCTCTGAGTGTAGGTAATTTCTTTAAGTTTTTTGTGTATATTAAACTCGTCATGTTTTCTTTGTAGTTCTTCCATCTCACGACATTTCTGTTCCATCCAGTCCTCTTTTGCTCGCTTAACCTCATATCTTATTTGTCGATATATTTCTCTATATCGAGTCTCATCTTTATTTTTACAATTTCTTCTTTGCTGACTAAGGTCTAGTATGTTATCGGTCATCCAATCC
Organism: Diabrotica balteata; assembly: GCA_918026665.1. NCBI lineage: Eukaryota > Metazoa > Arthropoda > Insecta > Coleoptera > Chrysomelidae > Diabrotica > Diabrotica balteata. The sequence goes on along the minus strand of OU898279.1, from coordinate 16,205,722 downwards.
TTTGTGTTTACTGTTTTTTTTTTGGATTTTAAAACTTCGTCTGCTATGGTAACCATGGCGGAATTCATCAACCAGAGCATAGAGACTACTTTTACATGCCGTAAAACCAATAAAGATCATACTTTAAGTCACTTGTTAAGAGGTTTTCTATATTTAATACTAAAACTCATACTGCAATACAAAACAAAAGGTAAGATACAACCTGAAAAAAAAAACAATATTCGTGGCTGTATAATCAAGACAGGAAACTGCCAAAAATATTTCAACAAATACGGTAAATAGCAGTCAAAATTTGTCAATATTACTGGCAGTAGAGACAAATCTATCATCTACAGCTAATAATATTAAAAATATCTTGAGAAAAAGTATTTTTTATCATACAATATTTTGTTCACAACACAAAGAATATATGTATCTTTTCAGTGATAGTGATTTTATAATTTTATAATAATATATTTTTCAGGCAAAGCATTAATGGAGGTAACTGGGTCAGGTTAGAGTCAGCTGTAAGGAGAGTAGCTGACAAATACCAAAGTACCTTTTTAATAGTAACTGGCACTCACGATGTACTGGAGCTTCCTGATGTAAATGACAATCCAACCGAAATGTATCTAGTTTCAAAACACAAACTACCAGTGCCCAAATTCGTCTGGAAAATCATGCTCGATGAAGATTCTGGAAAAGGAATAGCCTTTGTTAGTTTAAACAACCCATTTGTCGAAGAAATCACAGAAGATGAACAGTTGTGTTCAGATATTTGTGAAAAATATGGTTGGGGATCAAAATATTATAGTGATTTCTCTAAAGGTTATATTTATTGCTGTGAGGTTAATGAGTTAAGAGAAACTATTGATACAATTCCTACTTTAAATGTTAATGGTATATTACGTGCTTAGCTTTTAAGATATGAAATAAATATATTTACATAAATAAATATGTTTTTACATTTTCTTTTTTATAAATCAAATAAATAATTTCACCACATTTACCATCGTAAAATTTTTTATTATACATTGGAAAAAGAGATAAGAGAGAGTGGCATGAACGATGATAGTGGAAAACTGAAAAATAGCGATGGAGACTAGAATGCAAGTCCGCTCAACTCCAAGATTTGAGGCTGCGGTTAAAAGGCCTAGTAATAAAACACTAATATATAAATATATGTTGATTTTTTTATGAAAATCAAGCTTTCGAAACTGTTTCGTTTCTTTTTCAAGACAACTAAAATACATTGCACCCCAAAATTAACCCATAATTTTAAAAACCCTGGTAAATCAAATAATTTTAATGTTTCGATGTTTGTGCTAATATAATGGAGTGAGTAGTTTTGCTAATTTTTTTCTAAATAAACATTTATCGTTAATAAAGAAAGATTTGTTTTTATGTCAATTTAAAAGGTTTGTAAATAAATATAAGTTTTAGTCAGGTCATTGCCATATTTTAGTTTTCTTTTAAATAAAATTAACATTTGATAATAATTTTATGAATTGAACGGCCATAAAAGCAATCAAAAATAAGAAAGCACCTGGACCTGGAAGCATCTCACCAGAGCTCTTAAAATTCGACTCAAAAAATTACACCGAATGATACAATGGATATTTCAGAAAGCCATAAATAGAGACAGCTCCCAAAGGAATGAACGGAGGCATATATGACATCAATATTTAAGAAAGGAGATAGAACACGATGCGAAAACATATGGGAGGAAATATAAAAACATAGAGCAAGTGATAAAAGGCAAAATCGGGGAGGATCAGGCAGGCTTCACGGCAGGAAGATCATGCATAGACCACATACACACTAATATAACTGTTGGAAAAGAAAAAAGCAAAAAATAAAGATATACATTTGGCATTTGTGGACCTGAAAAATACGTATGACTCTGAACCAAGGTCAGAACTATGGGAGGCAATGTACAAATTAGAAATACAAACGAAACTTATAAAGCTACAAAAGCTCTATGTAAAGAAAAGAAAGTATCCATTAACTTGGGAACAAGAATCATAGGAGACTTCACCACAACAAAAGGGCTCCTGCAGGATTGTTTCACATCTCCAGCCCTAATAAAAATATACTTAAGAAAGCTTTGACTACATGGAAAAGAAAATGCGAAGGCATGGAAGTACCATACGGAAATTTACTATAGAATCACTAACAGGAGAATTTTACTGTCATCATGTCATGTGTTTGTCTTTGTAAAGATGAATTACATGCTATGATTTTTTTTTGACGAATATTCTCAAGTTAAAGTTGATTTCATGTAATCGAATGAACTATCTTATAAGTAAAGTCGTCCCAGGAGCGCAACTCAACAATATTGGCAATATCATTTTAAAGTCGTCTTCTTTAAAATACATAATGTATGTCTGAATTGTTAATATAAATGAGTCAGATAAAATTAAATTATTAGAAGAATTTTTCACTATTTAACAAAAACCAAAATTTGTTTAATGTACTGTTTGTATTTTGAGAACGATTTCCGAAGTGGAAATTGAAACGTCAATAAACGTATTTTTATCTTTAATTGTGGCTTATTCCCAGTTAAATAGTAATTAATGCAAAATTGATAACTAAAATAATAACTAAATTAACTAAATGAAATCCTCAACAATCTGAGCAGTATTAAATATTGGAATTAAATATTTACATACATTACATTAAGAATGAAACCTAATAGCTTTAGAATGAACAGTTTTCTAAGAAACACAATCACAAAAACAAAAGCTGACAAACAAAACTTTCATACTTAATAATTCATATTACCGTACTTCAGATACGTCGACATTTTTACATTTTTACTTGCAAATGAAAATATGAATAATGAATGTAATATTTCCAACGTCGAATTTTGTAATTGAGGCCCGCAAGGACATCATCGCCGTGGTCTTATTGTTCAACTTCCAAAGTCAACACTGACACCCCGAGCAAGAAATCCGGTTCCACTTTTTTTCTTTCTTCTGCCCCGGTGCCATTTTAGTGAAACTTAATTTGGTCTTATTAGACGCCAACAAAAGTAAACTTTTTAACTTCCTGTCTCGGGGGATGCTCTATAGACAGTCAAATTGGAATTGTCTATGGGCTTGATGGCTTTATTAAATCAAGTGACGTGGTGGGTTTTTCATTTAGCTGCTCTCTTACGTTGTGGTGAGGGAGAAAATGATGTAAATTTTAAAATACAAAGGAGAACGTTATGCATGAATGTTTAAAACTGCGCAAATCGTTGCAAATAATTTAGAATTTTTTAAAAAATAGTGGGAATAATGGCTTTACGGCATTCAACAATATGAATAATTAAGTTTTGCCAGCAGTGCTGTTTATTGAATGACTTTATGTTGATTTTCAACTCAAGGTGTGTAGGCAGTAAAAAAAATTAAAAAAATTGCCACATTACGTACAAGTAATCTGAAGCCACAACGTTAAATTCACGTTTTTGAAGTGAACGGCTTACTTTTTTCTATAGAATAAAATCTAATGCGAGCGTCACGGAACTAGAGCTACAAGATGGCGTCGTCACGAGTATCGTCACAAAATAGCGGTTCTTCCCATCAATTAACTACTCTCGATCAATTCGTTTCTAGTCATCATATACAGAGTGGCCCAAAAGTCTGGAAACGACTAATTGTCTCGTAAAATGCTAATCATAATTGTACAAAATTTGAGGTACACCTGTTTTGGGATACGGAGATTCCATATTTGATATTTACAATGTTGCCAGATTTGCCGTTTTTCTTATATTATTAGTAACTTTGGTTTTTCAAATGCATCACCCTGTATATTCAGTCATTATTGGAATCTCCTATTAAATACGAGTTCAACCATATGTAATACTTATCATTTTATGTAGTCTGGAAGGTCTTAAATACATAAAACCGAAGTCTGGACAACGCCTAAATTGTTTCAATACATTTTTTAATACTAACTATTTTCAAATACATTAAAACGTAACAATTGATAGTTTAGAATAATTTTTAACATAATAGTTACGTTATTAAGTTTCAAATGTGCTCATTTGTGAGTTGACAGCACCCTAATCGATGGTAGAATGCGTTTACCACATTTCCATGATTGTCTAGAAATTATTCGAGATTCATCGATAATTCATTGCCTTAGCTCTGCAAGACTTGCTGGTTAAGTTTTGTAAACTGAATTTTTCAAGTATCCCTAATAAAAATAGAATCTTTAGGATTGAAATCGGGTGAACGTGGAGGCCATTCAATTCTACCTTGTCTACCAATTTATCGTCCAGGAAATATCTCATCTAAATATCGCCGAACATTTACACCAACTATCTGACGTTAAATTTCTTTTCGACAAAAATGACCCAATTGAATAAGTAACTACTATATCTGACCATACATTTAATTTTTGTGGTCTTTGAGTATGGTTTTCACGCATTCAGTCTTCAGTGGTGAATTTACGTCATACCTTAAATTGTCAGTACCTTAAATTGTGTCGATTTACACTTCCACACAGTGTAAAAGTTGCTTCTCGGAAAAACATAATATTTTACAATATTCTTAAATTCTTGTAACGAAATTTTAATAATTTTCAATTTTATCCATCATTACCTCAGTAAACTCTAATCTACGACCAAAGTCATCTTCACTTAATTCTTGCAATAAGTTAATTTTGTATGATTTAAATTTATTTTTACGTAATAAACGTAAGACTGAAGAATGACCTACATCATGTACTTGTGCAACCCTGCCTGGGGATGTATGTGGATCTTCAACAAAACTTTGCTTATATCTGAAGTTTTGTTGTCATTGATAACTCGTTTCGGTCAACCTGATCGGTATCTATCTTTTACTTCTCCAGATTTCTCAAATCGCCTTACAGTTTTTTGTACCGTCATCTTATGAATAGGAGAACGGTTTAGAGAACGGCATTAACGTTTTGACATTAATGTAAATTGGTGAACAAATGTCAAAATCACAGCATTCTCCATTTAAATATTTAAATTTATTAAAATCTACATATTTTGCAGTGTTTTAATGTATTTAAGATCTTTCGACTACATAAAATCAAGTGAACATATGGTTAAACTCGTATTGAATAGCTGAACTCGTGTGAAATTCACACTGAATGCGTGAAAACCATACTCAAAGACCACAAAAATTAAATGTATGGTCAGTTATAGTAGGTACTTATTTAATTGGCCATTTTTTATCGAAAGAAATTTAACGTCAGATAGTTGGTGTAAATGTTCGGCGTTATTTAGATGAGATATTTCCCGGACGATAAATTGGTAGACAAGGTAGAATTGAATGGCCTCCACGTTCACCCGATCTCAATCCTAAAGATTTTTTTATTAGAGATACTTGAAAAATTCAGTTTACAAACCTTAACCAGCAAGTCTTGCATAGCTAAGGCAATGAATTATCGATGAATCTCGAATAATTTCTAGACAATCATGGAGAAATGTGGTAGAACGCATTCTACCATCCATTAGAGTGGTGTCAACTCACAAATGGAGCACATTTTGAACACTTAATAACGTAACTGTTATGTTAAAAAATATTCTAAACTATCAATTGTTACGTTTTAATGTATTTGAAAATAGTTAGTATTAAAAAATGTAATTGAAAACAATTAGCGTTGCCAGATTTGTTTTATGTATTTAAGACCTTTCAGACTACTTGGGATGTTTGCGAATGAGGGTTGGGACCCCGAGAATGAAATAAAGAGCAGATTGAACAAGCCAGAAATGCTTTTTTTGAGGCTTCGTAAGTTTCTGACTGATCGCAAATTGGACTTCAACCTCCGTATACAGATGCTTAAGTGTTACGTGTGGCCTGTTCCTCCTGTACGGAATGAAGCATGGACGTTAAAGGCCAGTTCCATTAACAAACTTGAAGTGTTTGAAATGTGGTGCTCGTCGAATGCTCAGAATATCATGGACGGACAGGGTCAGAAATGATGAAGTACTCAGAAGAGCGGCTTACAGGATAGGGAACTTTTTAATTATGTGAAAAGTAAAAGACTGCATACTTGGGGCACATTATACGAGGGAAACGATACACTTTCAGCAACTGATACTCGAGGGAAAAATAGGGGTAGAGAGGTCTCGGACGTAAAAAATGTCATGGTGCGCAATATTCGACAATGACAGGAATCCACGCTATGAATGCTTCGCAATGCTGCTAAAAACAGAATTATTTAAACCAGAATATTTAACAGCTCACCTGACAAGACGATGTACGGTGGACGCCTACGCAGAAATGCACGGCACCTTAAGAAGAAGAGACTACATAAAATCATAAGTATACATATGATTGAACTTGTATTCAATAGGAGATACCAATAATGACTGAATATAATAGGGGATGTATTTGAAAAACCGAAGTTACTAATAATATAAGAAAAACGGCAAATCTGGCAACATTGTAAATATCAAATATGGAATCTCTGTATCCCAAAATAGGTGTACCTCAAATTTTGTATAATTATGATTAGCATTTTACGATATAATTAAGCCGTTTCCAGACTTTTGGGAAACTCTGTATAGACCGATGTATACATTATTAGTTTTTATAAGAAATCTTAGAAACAGTTTTATCTTTGTTAAAATTTACAGCGTTTAATTATCATTAATCAGGTTTTGTCTTGTCAAGGGTCCAAGTAGAATCATACTGAATTTAGTCATTTGAGTTGGCATTTATAAGGTTTCCCAGCCACCCTTGAGTAATTTTATCTCGAGTTGCAGAATAATATGCAAACACTAAATAAATATACATATAAATTAGGAAGAGCACAACGGGCGTGTGTCTCTATATGAATGTTAAAATAAGTTTGGAAATTGTCAACGACGTAAGTTGGTTCCCGAGGAGCAGCGAGGGGGCCTGGACTAATTCCAGTGCACCAGCAATCAGGGCCAGAAGAGACTTAATTCATTAGCATAGCAGTAAAAAATAATTTTTCGGTGAGGACGACCACCAGGAATAACTGCGCTTAACTTACTGAATTTTTTAGTTAACCATTTCTGTTGAGAGGCAAAGTTGAATTTATGCCGAGGTTATTTTTAAAATATCTCACGTCTTTGCAAAGTTGGATAAAATATTATGTTTTAGGGCTAAAAAATGGAGAAGGAATCATATTCAACCTAAATTAATATTCAATCAAAAGACTGATTTGTTTTTTTGTACACACTTATAACAAGTCAAAAGAAAAGGCAAACATAGTATTTTTGAAGTGTGTATATTTTTTTAATGATTCTACTGATCGCTTTCGGCTTTACAAAGCCATCATCGGAGCTATGCTACAATATGCTTTTCTTTTGACCTTGTCATAAGTGTGTACAAAAAACATATCAGTCTTTTGATTGTTAATCTACAGTATAGTAGTGGATATCCATAAGTACCTTAAACTGTCACAAAGAGAGAACTTATACATATGACATCTGGTTCATCCATCAATGCCTTAAGCAACATTTAACACCTAAGTTTTGCTGTATGTAAAACATCCAAGAACATACCAACAAAGTTTAAAACAGATTTGGAAAGAAAACTCCTTAGAAAAGAAAAAAAAATCAAAATTTCAACAAATAAGGAAATGAGATCTCTCCATTGTAGTGGTATTATAAATTGACGTAAGTATAAAATTAAAATCTTCACCAATTAGTTTACTTATAAAAACATTTTATTGTAGCATAGCTTCGATGATGGCTTTGTAAAGCCGAACGCGCTCAGCTAGGAATTATTAAAAAATATACACACTTCAAAAATACTTTTTTGCCTTTTCTTTTGACTTAAATTAATATTGTTTCAATCAGTGTTGTTTTTCTTTGTGTGTGAGTGTGCGTGTGTGTGTGTGTGAAAGGTTTGGCTCCGAACTATCTTCATTAGCTTATTTTTCTTCTTCTTTATTCTTATATGTAGATATTAAAGCCTGTTTCTTCTTTAATAATATCCTCCGAAATTGTTTAAATTGTCGCACCATCTTTTTCTTGGCCTGTCAGTACTTCTTCGTCCATTTGGTGATTTATCTCATGCTATTCGTATTATCCCATCCTCTGCCATTCTACTACTCCTGTTTCTGTTTTTTCACCCATCCATTTATGTCTTCTATATTGCATACTCTTCTTCTGTTTTCGCTTCTCTTCAGATCCAACAGGCTTTTCCCTGATATTCGTCGAAGTAGTTTCATCTCTGTTGTTTCTAGTAGTCGTCTCGTTTTAGATGTGACGGTCTTGTCTCCACCGTGTGTATTAATATAAGTCTAATTGCTGCTTTATAGATTCTTGTTTTTTTGTTCTTGTCTTAGATGTTTGTTCTTCTAGATTGTGTCATTAAGAGCTTTAATTGCTTTTAAGGTTTGTTGTCGAACTTCTACTTCACCATCTCCGTAACTAGTTATATCTATTTCCAGATATCTAAACCTTGCTTCCTGCTTTATTATCTTCCCATCAATCTAGATTTTACATCGTAGTGGGTATTAATATATTGTCATATATTTGGTTTTTTCTGCTGATGATATTGTATTTCTTGGTAGTTGTATTGAAGATGTTTGTTAATCTTTGGAGTTTGTCTTCTGTCTCGGCGGTTAATGCGGCGTCGTCTGCATAACGTAATATTTTGATTTCTTTGTTCCCCATTCTGTAGCCATGACCTTTACGTACTGCTTGTATTATTTCGTCCATTATTATATTAAATAGAAGTGGGCTTAACGAGTTACCCAGCCTGACTTCGCTTTGTACTTGTATACACTGTGTTAGTTTTCAATTTACCTTTGCCTGTATTCGCTTATGGAAGTAGATGTATTTGATAATTTGTATAATATGGATTGGTATGCTTTTTTTATACAGTAGGTGTAAGACGTCTTTGACTTGGATGCGATCGAAAGCCTTTGTCAGGTCTATAAAACATAGATATGCTGGCTTATTGTACTCGATGGCCTTTCCTGTGATTTGTCTTAGAACAAATACAACATCTACGCAGGATCTTCGGATCTAACCCTTGTTAGGTTCATCTGATAAAGTTGTTAGTTTATTGATTTTGTTGGTTAGAACTTTTGTGGTAAGTTTAAGTGCGGAGTTCAGTAGATTTATACCTCATACCTTTATACCCTTATAACATTGGTATGATTACCATTATTTTACTCTAAACTTAAATGCCAATTTAAATTGCTTCAACAAGTTGTTTTAACTGAAACAAGTACATGATCAGTAACGAGTATTTCTTCCTCTATCTCTTATTACTGCCTGCATCCTTCTCAGCATGTTTGCAAGCAAGTTTTGGATATATACTTAAAAAATTGCATTTTATTCATTTTGTGCATCAAGCTGAAGCTGCTATATCGTATTTGGAACAGGATTTCTTTATCGTATGCGGTATTTTAGCTGATCCTACATGTACTCTATTGGATTTATATCTAGACTAAAGGGTGGCTAATCCAATCTTCGAATTTGGACCTCATCAAGATAATTACTTACTATGGCAGTGGTATGTGGTCAAGCATTATCGTGCATTAACATGAATCTGTCATATCCAATGTAACCAACATGTGGCAAAACATAATCTTGCAGGATGTTTGAAACGTAAGAGTCACCAGTCATCCGTCAGATCACTTCCACAAATGCGATGCATCCCTCTCAACTAATACCTTTCCAAAGCATTATGCCATCAACCCCAAACAACGTCGGCGAGATTGCAGGTGGCGAATCGTTCCTTAACTCTTCTGTAGACGTGGTTTTGATCATCTAGTTTTCATAATGGGATTCTGGTCTTATCAGTAAAAAGAACATTTTTTCAGTTGTAGATATTCCACTGAATATGTTTCTTGCAAATTCTAAACGACGAGCTACATGATTTTGGAGAAGAAGTGGAACCTTTGCCGGGTGTCTAGGCTTTTAGTTTGCTTCTTTTAATCTTCGTCTAACTGTATCTATACTCACATTAACTTGTCTAACATTTATTAGCTTAGTTCTTATTTCTGAGATTTCTGACGATTTCTAAAAAGTAAAAGGGAGAAAAGGAAATAAGGATAATATTCTACGCCTACGACGCCATAAATAGCAGCCGAAAATAAAGATGAGCTACAAGGACATAATTAAAGAATTCGAAGATACAGAGTCATATACAACATGATGATCTCAACAGAGAAAACTAAAGCGATGTGATATCAGCGGAACAGAGACGATGTAAACTAGTCGTAAATAGCAAAATAATAGAACAAGTGATGGAAACTGAATACTTGGAATAAAACTGTCAAGCTACGGAAAGTGGAAGAAGAAGTACAAAAACAAGTGAACATGGCAAACAGAGCAGCAGGATGTCTCAACAACACAATCTGGAGAAACAAATACCCACAACAACACAAAAACCAGGATATATAAATCAATAATAAGACCGATAATGACGTACACAGCGAAACAAGAGCAGATACGGCAAAACACAAAGACTGCTGGAAACAACAGAAATGAAAGTCTTACGAAAATAACAACCAAACTCTAAGAGACAAAGTAAGACGTGAGGAAATACGAGCGAGATGTTGTATAAAGGAAAATAACGCGTGAAACCAAAATAAGTAAAGTGGAATGAATATAACACATCGAAAACAATGAAGAAAATAGAATAGGCCTGAGGAAAAGATGGCCAGGTACAACGTCACTTGAGGCTAAAAACCGAAGTAAAACAGGCATTAAGCCTATTTATAAAGTAGGAAGAAGAAGAATATTTCTGAGGTTCATCGATGCCAATGAGCAATTTCGTGTAGAATTCTTCTTCTTATGGTACCCTATCCAATTAGTGGATGTTGGCGACAATTCTGGCATACTCCTCTCGATCTTGTGTGGCTCTAAAGAGTGCATGGGCATCGAGGTTTGTCCAATCCCTTATGTTTTTAAGCCATAGTATTTCTTCCTTCCGATGCTGTTTTTTTTTTCTATCTTCCTTTCATAATAAGTTTTAAGAACTGGTACTTGAAATTTCGGAAATATATGACCCAATAAGCAGTCTTTCGTCTTTTTATTATTGGCAGTCAATTCTCGTTCTCTGTCCATTCGATTTAATACTTCGACATTTGTTGTGTGATCTGTCCAGGGAATTTTAAGTAGTCTTCTAAATACCACATTTCAAGGCCTCCAATCGTTTATCACATTTGCCTTTATGGTCCAGTTTCTACACCATATACAGTAATGGATAAGATGTAACATTTTACAAAGCGACATCGAAGCGTTAAGTTGAGCTGCTGTTGCTTAGCAAGGTTCTCATATAAGTAAATGCTGTTCTGGCTTGCTCAATCCTGCTACGTATCTCTATGCCTGGATCTAGATCTTCAGTTATCCAACTACCGAGATATCTGAACTTGGGGACCTTTTGGATGTTCTTGTTGTTTACTGTTATATTTAGTTGCATATTTCGTGTTTTACTAACCACCATTACTCTTCGTCTATATTAATCTTCAAGCCCAAGTCGTTCTCCTTTAGTGTTTATTTTATCTTTTAGTCGTTTTAGTGCTTCTTGCTATCAGCTATTATGACTTTATCATCAGCATAGCGAAGATTACTAATAGTCTGTCCGTTGATTTTGATTCATCTTCATGTCACTTAATGCTCTATCGAAAATCGTTTAGAGTAAAGATTAAAAAGAGGGTGACAGAACACAACCCTGTCGTACACCTGTTTCGATTGAGAAATATGATGTAGATTCCAGTCCTACTCTCACAGATACCACTTGATTCATATAAAGGTTCTTTATGATTTTAAGGTCATTCTCATCTATCGAACGTTCCTGGAGCAATCTTACTAATTTCTGAATGATTAACACAATCGAACGCTTTCTGGTAATTTATAAAGCATAGGAAGATATCTTGCTGATCTCTGCATTTTTGAAGTAGGACAGTTAAGCTATAAAGTGCTTCTCTTGTGCCAAATCCTTGTCTAAAACCGAACTGTGTGGGCTAATGTCTCTTTCACATCTGTTGTATATTCTTGTGTGAATTATCTTTAAGAAGAGTTTTAGGACCTGGCTCAAAAAGCTGATCATTTGGAATTGGTCGCAACTTTTAGCATTCGGCTTTTTTGGATATGGTATAAAGGTTGATTGAAGCCATTCCTGAGGTATTTGACCGGACCCATAAATGTCATTAAAAAGATCTACCAAGGCGTCTAAATTGTCTTCACTCAACATTGTTAGAACCTCTATGTATATGTCGTCTGGGCCTAGTGTTTTTCCCCATTGCTCTGTTTATTGCCCTTACAACTTCTGACTTTAATATTTTGGGGGAGAGTTCACTTTTATATTCGCTTTCACAGTTTCTTCTAGTGTTGTCTGAGTATAATTGCTTTGTGTAGTTTCTCCAATGTTAAAGTAGATCTTTGGGATCAGTAATTAATTTATTGTCCTTTAAATACTGTTAAAACTGCAAGGTTTTGAATGACCGGTCACTTCTTTAATGAGTTTATGTATGTTAATATATTTCGTTAGTCATCCCATTCTTCTTTTTGTACTTTTGGGAAGCGATCAGAGACTTGGTGGTGGTTACGATAGCTTTTTTAATACAATTCCATTTGTCTTCTATACTGGCCGGTTGTTTAGATCTTGTCGTGATATCCGCTATTGCGTGTAGAATTAAGAACCAAAAAACTGTCATCAATTGCGATTGTGCACCTTGGGCGTCCTTAACTAGGCTTTCGTACAAAATTTCCTGTTTCGTGGTACCTTTTCAAAGTATTAGAAATTGTAGATTGACTTTTCCTGAAACGTCGTACGATATGATTTTGTTTATATCCTTCCTCGTACAAAATTCAAATCTGTGCTGCTTGAGCTTAATCCCAGTGGTGAATTCGTGGCATACTTGTATTAACCTTAGTTAAATCAAAACAATATTTAGTTAATCTTATTAAATTAAACTAAAAATAATTAAATTAGGATGGTTTATCCCTTACGTGAAGAAAGTTTTTTATGATAAAATGTACGAATGACACTAAACGCTAAATAAACGTCAAAATGAACGTCAAAATATTGAAAATGAACTGCTTGTAGAGTGACATCAGTAACATCAGTAGTCCTAAAATTATTTTAAAATTGTATGGAAAATGGAAATGGAAAATCCAAAAAAAAGTGAAAACTCTAAAATATTCGATATTTTGTCCTATGAGTGTATATTGATTGAGATAATAGAAATAATTCTTTAATAAACTAACATTGTATTGCTTAGTAAATAAAATTTTCTAGCGAGCTGATTAATCTTCGGTAAGCTTGTTCGTTTGACCTCAACCGTACGACCAATTTACCTAAGAAAGTAACAATAAAGTGCCATAAAACTCAATTATTTAGGGAGCAGCCTCGGATAAAAAAGCGTAGATTTAGCCGTAACATAGTTATGATACATTACGTTTTAATTTCAGCCGCTTCTCACGTAAGAACCCATGAAAATTAAATGATACGACCTCCCTGCGGCGTAAATCTAAACACTTCTGTTGTCATAAAAGATGCGAAAAAGAACCATTCTGTGTCTTTGAAAAAGAGTGACAAGGGACGCTGTTTCAGACTTGAATAAAATAATATTTCTATGAGAGTTGAGACGGGAGGTGGTTATGATACCGATGGAGCGGAACACATCCGTAAGGACACACAAATAATAAATATATAAATACAAATGGAGGGCAGAACTCTGGTAGTAACTGCGCTACATTGCAACACATTGTCAGACAAGGCGTCCTGATGACAGTTTTGTGTCTTGGAAAAAGTTTTATCGGCGAGCGGGGCCCTCTGTGCACGGCTTCCAGCATCAGCGTAATGTGCATATTTAGGGTAATAATCCACGGACACAGATAAGGCCTCGACCTGCCCTCAATTTTAGTTTTCATTAGAATGTTGATGTTAATACGCTAGTTTCGCCAACTATACCAAACTATTTAAGTATGTATCATTTTAAAACTTACAAAATAGTTTTGCACATTTATAGAGGACTATGTTATAATTATGTTATAAACAAAATTTAATAAGTACTTTAGTATTTTCATAAATAAATTAATTTGGTGTTTCACTTAGTATTATTTCATACATAGAGTAACAATTTAAAAATTCTCGTCATTAATATCTTCATTTTTGTAAATATTATGAAAAATTGGAAACATAAGTCAATTTGGTTTTAAGGACAAGAGCTTCAATGGAAAAGTTACCACTTTAACCCCTTCCAACCTACACATTTTTGTTTTTAATATAGCGTTCACTGATTAAGCATTTTTTTTTGGGTAATGTATATCTGAGGAATAATATTACACTACTGTACCACTCCCTCGAATTTATTTTCCAAAATTTGCCCCGCTTATAGTTGACGAAAGAAAATAATGCCTACAATTGTAGATAGTTGTGTAATTCAAATGAACTAAATTGTGAAAATTGTGGTAAGTAAATAATATGGAATGTAAATATTTATTTTTCATAGAATTTTACAAAACAATTGCGATTTTTTGAAGTCACAGATGCCCCAGTGACATTTAGTACAAATCCATCTTTACTTTCTCTCGTAGCCAATATATAAGCAACACCCAGTATGCTTGCGAATATGGTTTTCTATCTTATTGCTGGTCTTCCTTTACGTCCCTTTTTATTTTGTTTTCTGGGAGGTTCCGATTCCTTTACTACTTTTTTGGTCCTCTATGGCCCGTCATTTTTAAACATGACCCGTACCATTATAGTGCTCTGTTCTCAATTTTTTTGAGCAATTTAGTTCCATGCAGTTTCATATTTCCTTGGGTTTCTTTTAGTAATTTGAAAATCTTATATCTCCTTATAAAGTCCAATTAGGTCGTGTTTATTTTATTTCGCACTGTTCTTGTCATTGGTCATATATTCACGTTGCTGTGAAAGACTATTTTTTTATTTCCATTGTCCCATGTCAACCCATTAAGTGCTTTTGTAGTCTGCTTTCCCCAACTTATTTTCAACTTCATATCTTGTAGACATAAACCATCTATATTTCGTACTGATCCCAAATAGGTACTTAAGAGTCTGAATAACTTTTGATAGTCTCAATTCAGATCTGCAACTTCTCCTTTTATACAAGGTATAATGTAAACAGATAACCTAAACCACGAAAAGGAGTAAGTTCAATATATTTTCTTGTATTGATATTATCAACGTTATGAATATAACATTCGAAAAAAATACTAGCGTCCTCAAGGGTGCTTTAAAGTCCGTCAACGAGAGGAATCCAACATAAAGTGGACCAGGCCGATAAGGTTTATACTGACACTAGCATTCATCCTATATTGTAATAATCAATCTTCATATTAATTCCATTTCCAGCCATCTTCTATTTAGTTCTATTTCCATTTATTTATTACAAGTTGTATGTCTATTATTATTATTATCTTCTTTTCAACTTGTATTCGAGAAAAAATGTAAGCATACATCTCACAATGAGAATTTCGACATCAAGTCATCGTTTACTACTTCTTCTTAGGTAAAAGAAGGGTAGATGGATAAAAAAACATAGTATTTGTTACAGACATTAATACATATAGCAAGATATGTCTATTCCAGGGCTACAAGCCATAACGAGAATGAAATGAAAGAAAAGTCACCAAAAAAAATTAATAAAAACAGTAACAAAAAAAACCGGTACAAGGTACCAAAAAAAATTAATAAAAACCAAAAACCCCTGGTACATAGGGCCCAAACTCTTAAGCAACAGGTCTCCAAACTGGGCGTTAGCCCAGAGCCTGTTCTGAATTTAAAATCGATTAGGAAACCATGTTGGAGTTCTATTACCCAAGACTCCCACATGAAGAGCAGTTAGTTGATAGTAGTGCACCTATCGCGCATTAGAGTACTAAATGGACATTCCCGAAAGGGATAGTCTGGAACATTGAAGCGAGGTGAAGTGACTCCTGTTTTACTCGAGTTAATACACCTCGCTTCAATGAATTGTTACACCCGAACGTAATTATAAAGGCTGAACAGTTTTACAGGCTGGGTTTAAATGAACTGCTTGCTTGCAAGCGACTGGCCAGGCAACGGGCTTGCTGAGTAATGGTGCTGAAGAGAGCGATTGTCTGCAGGTATCGCATATTTATCTGTTCTGAAAACAATGATATGTTGACACTTTTATTACAACCAGCAATAGCAAATTTTTAATATTAACGAGAGGTGGGACAATTCGCATAGAAATGCGCATAAGATGTGTTACACCCATCCTTCTGGATTTTTTTATACCACTTTTTAAAGTTTGGTGTATATTAATATGATTCACAAATATGCATAAAGTTTTTGAAGTCCAGAGAAGAAGAAAATTTTGACAAATATTGTATTTCTTGTGTTTCTAGATGTAAGCAAGTAATCAGTGCATATTAAAAGTTTTTTCCAGTGAAAGTGGTTTGTGTATACAATGCACAAATATTAGGTAGTTAAATAATCATAATTTTAAATTTTTGGATCGGCTACGATTTCCTTACTTTTTTTTTAACCAGTATATGCTTTTGATTTTAAAATTCCTGCCACTGCATTAATTTTTCTATAAAGTTTATAAAACAGGCGCATTAATATTTTGATCGAAAGTAAGAGGTAAAATATTGGTACAAAATGGTCATTCGATGGTTTGTTAAAATCTTCTGTATAAATTAAAACAAAAATATCAATGGTTTTTTTATTTCTAATTGTTTTAAGATGCTATATAACATTGATAAAGTTTATATGGTAATCTACTCTATTTTATGCAAACGAGAGCTGCAAACAGAAGGCATTAATGACTTTTTCGGGGCAGGAGCTCTCGGAAAACGGCAAAAATAAGCCGAAATTGGGTTATATCCAGAAACGTCAAGGAGTTTGATTTATGCCACCTCACGAGACCATCCATAACAGAAAGCTACCTTTCAATAAAGGAAAAAGTCAGCGAATACCAACCTATCCGAACCCTCTGAAATGAATTCAAATTCGAACTTAATGAAGCGATACATTTTAGTTAGTTGTATAAATTCCGATGTTTCGATGAAAATACAGGGATATACGTTTAACCAGTATTTAACTCAATATTTTATATTGTTCATAAATATGGTTGGTTAAAAAAATCACCTTGTCATACTTATAATATATGAGTACGAATATATTTATAACTATATTGAATATATTTGATTTAAATAGTTATACGGTGAGTTCCAATGGCTGAAAGGTTTCTGCAGATGTCCTGTAGCAGGACATGTACGAATAAGACATAGCTAAATATGTATCCTCAGATAAACCGAGGATATGACATTAAGATTCAGTAATTCCGTTAAATAGTTAAAGCTCTTAAAACCATATATCCGTTTATAACCAGTTTTTACATCAGACACTTAGCGATGGCAATCAAAAATTGATTTGACGTAGCTATGACACTGTGATTCGAAAAGCAAAGAGAAACAATAGTATTAATAATTCTCATCACAACCAATGACAAAAATAAGCAAAACCATAGCCTCTAGCTAGACTGTGGCATATCCACGGCGTGCAAAAAAATCTACACGATGAAAGTTACGAACTCACCGCAAAGTGAAAACGTGTAAAATATTAAGGCACATGTAATGACTGGACTCTCTTAATTGCATAATTAGTCTATAATATTGAAAGAAAACAAAGAAAACTAGAAATAGACTTAATGGGTATTCAAATAGAATTTCTATAGATTCTTTTCCACTCTTAGAGGCTTTACAATTTTGCTTAATCCATTCGTTCTACTTCTTCATATATCAGTATAATTTTTGCCTTTTTGTGTTTATTAGGAAAGTCTTGTGATGATTTTTTAAATAATTGTTTAGTTCGTTTAGAACTTTCTTTGTTTTGGCTTTTACTGCTATCTTTAGTATTTTGTTCGGTACTTCTTCTAATCCACATGCTTCCTTTTGTTTTAAGCTCTCTTTGGGCTCTTTATTTTCTTTCTAATCTCTGCGACTTCAACTATGTTTCAATTTATCTTATTCAGTTTACCTAGTCTGTGTGGACTTAAAGAAAATACATATTTGTATTTTGTAAGGATTTTGTAAATAAAGCAATAAACCATAATTTGGTCTTTCGATAAAATATCGTTGAAATTTGTTTAATATCGAAGAAGTTACTTTTAAAGCTTTATAGAACAAAATAAGTAGTTGAAAGTAGTCGTTGTTTAGCCTCTTAACAGGTTTCTTGCTTGTCGCTTAATTAGTTCGTTTTTAATTAGCAATGTCACCTCCACGTGATATTAGTCTTACCTGTATTTTTTTGCGAATGGGAAATATACTATTGTATTCATCATCATAAATAGCTCGACAATCCGTTGTGGATCTTGGACCTGCTCACAAAGAAGTTGCCACTACTGTCGATTCCTGGCAACTTCCCTCCATATTCTGACCTTTAGAATCTGTAGGTTTTCTTCCACGTCATCAATCCATCTCCTTCGTGGTCGTCCTCTACTTCTTGTGCCCTCTGGTTTTGAAAAGTTAATCTCTTTCGTATACTCGTGATCTGACATCCTAGCAATGTGTCCAGCTCATCTAAGTCTCAGCACTTAAACAAATTTCACAATATTTGGATCTTTGTATAACTGATATAGTTCAAAGTTGTATCTTCGACGCCATAGTTTATTTTCATTTACAGCTTCAAAAATCTTTCTAAGAATATTTTTCTCAAAAAACTTTATTAAGTCTTTCATCATTTTGAGATAAGGTTCACGTTTTAGCCTCATATATACAAAACCGGTCTTATTAAGGTCTTGTATATATTGAGCTTTACTGAACGTTTTATATTTTTATATTTTAAATGTTTCTGGAGACAGAAACGTGAACAGTTTTGTTTGCTATTACTATTCGTCTTTTTAGTTCGTCGCTAGTCGTATTTGTTGCGTTTACTAGCGATCAAAGATTTTTCTGATCCAAGTTTTAAAAAACCAACATATATTTGGATTTTACTCGTTTACCAAGTTCTAATTCACTTTCCGCGTCCGCAAGTCTTGTAAACCGCTACACCATGTCTCTCATACTTCTGCCCACTATAACTATTTTGCCACCGAATGCGAGATTTTGTCGACATTGAAATGTTTACTCTCTTTATAATTGCTGATTCTTTTTAAAGCAGTATTAAATAGGAGAGTTGCTTGCAACTTGCAACTTGCAAGGGAGCAAGTTGCTCCCATACAGTCCTCGTAGACACACCGTCTCATGACTAGCAACTTCAACGTGGAGTCATATGTCGCCATGTTACCTAATCCAACGGTAACTTTAACATCTTAAATCATTATAAGAAATTTTGTAAACTAAATGTAATCAATTATTTGTTAACGGGTTTTTAACCATATATTTAGTGGCTACATTCATGTACTCCTAGACACTGATGATGGAATATGGATTCCGAAAATGTTTTGTCTGTTTAACTTGGCCCGTTTGGGTTCTTAAATATATACCTTTTACAAAGGATTTTTAATTAAATTTTTTAATATATGGTATACAGCCAACTACAGGAACGTAGATTCCTTGTGGATTTATATTAAATAGATTTATTTTATCTTGTTTTAATATTCCATAGCACTTCGATTTTCCATTTAGTTCCTTAGCTGCCTAAAAATTGTAGAAAATTAGCTTATCATTTAAATTTTTCATAAAGTGGTCCACTGCTCGTATATTTTGCAATTTACATTGGTCGTAGAACAAATATTTAAAAAAATGTCCTACGACATCGCATTATAGACGAGCACATGCTTCGAACCGTTTATACTTGCCTAGCGACATAACTATAAAACTAATGTATGAATCATTTAAAGCAACGTAATTTGCAAAGCTTGGAAACGAAGAGTGTTTTACTTGTGAAAAATACGAAATTCATAGAAAAGAAAGCTCACACTGTTAGAGGACGGTCTAGTTTGTCCTAAATGCGAAACATATACAAATCATCGAGAAAAATTTATAAAGGCCCGAGAGATGTACAACGCTGATTCCAGATCGTCGGGCGATTCTAGAAATTATACAGCTGATCTATAGAAGGTATGAATTTTATTTTGAATATCTGTTATATTTGACCTTACACAATATTTAGGTAGGTCTCCCAAGTTATGCTCCCAAGATGCGATACTTTCAAAGAAATTATATTTACTCCTAGACTGATAGCCTTTCATGAGAGCTTTGTTCCAGTTGGTACTTCTAAAATTTCTACAGTTGCTGTTCTATGGCATGAAGCTATTTCTGGACGAAAAAAGGCTGATGTTGTTAGCACATTTTATGCATTTTTAAACAAAATTCGGAATTCCGAAGAAGTTGTTATTTGGCTGGATAATTGTTCCAGTCAGAACAAAAATTGGTGCTTGTATATACTTTTTTGTGTATGCTGTAAACTCATTAGAATGGAACATTAGGAAAATAACTCTAAGATATTTTGAGTCAGGTCATATATTTATGGTAGCTGACTCATTTCACCATAGAGTCGAGCAATCAGTAAATCGATAAGGTAAAGTTTATGACTTCGTTGATTTTGTAAATGCGGTTAAAACGTCAACACGTAATGTCGAAGTTATCGACATGGCTTTAAATGATTTTTACAACTGAAAGACGAATCATCTCAATATAAAATAACAAGGTTGGTCACTCGTCCGTACCTTCAACAAATGGTGGAAGTTCAGTTCATGAGAGGTTTCCATACATTAGGTTATAAAACTAGTTTTGAAGGAGAAATCGTAAGTGCCAATTTTTTAAAGGCTAATATTAAAAAAAGGCATTGCAAAACCACTCTCTATCTCTCAACCACGAGGTATTATCATGGAAAGAAAACAGAATATAATCACTAAAATTGGTCAAATAATGCCCCTAAATCGCATTACATTTTGGAAAAATATTTTTGTCAGCGAAAATGTGGACACAATAATTGATGATTAATATAATATAATAACTAGTTCGGAGTAGAAAATTAAGTATTAATTATTTATATTTTTTTTATTATGTAAACCGCGTCAACCATGAAAGGTTATTGGCGGGAAAGAGTTGTACATAAAATGAGATGTTTGCTTATAACTACTATTTATAATTGATAACTTAAGTCTTATTTTTATATTAGATTGTACAATTTAGTAGTTTTAGAAACTTAGCCACTTTATCATATTTACTATAGTCCAGAGCACTTTTCAGATCACTTGGTAAATCACTTTGAAGTCGTTCCAGTGGTAGAGTGGGCAACTAACAATAATGTATTCGATTGTCAGAGGAATATCATAAACATAGCACAGTTTTTGTTGTTATTTCTTTATTAGGTACTGGTGGGTTAACCTGGTATGTCCTATTCTTAAGCGGTGTTGTATGATTTGATCTCGTCGTTTTTGTGGCATTATCTCTTTTGGTGACAAATTTGGGTTAATGCGTTGTAGTTTGTTGTCTTCAAGATTTTTCCATCTTTCGAGCCATATTCTCATTGAAAATTCTTTGATGGTGTTCTGAATGTCGAAATGAGGAATTTCTAGGAGCTCTTTATCTGGTCTATTCATATAGCAGGCTTCTTTAGCTTCCCGATCAGCTTTTTTATTACCTATTATGCCTACATGAGATGGAATCCAAACAAATTTTACCCTTTTATTCTTATTGTAAAGTTCTTCTAGATCGATTTTAATTTGGCATAGTATTGGGTGGTTTGGATAAACCCTTAATATTCCTTGTATTGCGCTTAAAGAATCTGTAAAAATGACTGCTTCTAATTTGGGCTGGTTTGATATATGTTGTAGGGCTTTTGATATGGCATACAATTCGGCGGAATATATGGAGTACTCCTTGGGTAGCTGGAACTGATGTTTATTTGTTATTTATATTTGTTTGACTGAATATGATATTTTAGATACTCTATATTGTTGTTTACTCTTTTAACTTTTCCTAATTATTAAGAATACTTACGAAATTACAAAATTATTATTGTAACGTTCATTTGTTTGATGCAATAAATATTTTCAAAAAATCATGTAGTTACGTTCTTAATTATATACCTCATGTTAAGTGAAAAAGGCGTATCTGTCAAAAGTGTTGTTTTCACAAGTTGATACTCTACCAAAATCTGTCACATGATAGTATAAACCTATTTGTTAACTTCTATATGGTACAAGTCATAACTTTTTAAAAAATCACTATTGCCTAATCAAAACCAATAAAACTGATTTTTCTCGCAAACTAGTTTAAAGCAGATACGCCCTTTTGAGCTCACACGGCAGAGATGCTTAAAGGGTTAAATTATTTGTTCATGATTTTAAATATTTGGTATGAACAGGTAGATTTTGGATTTTATGGAGTTGTCTTATTTTACGTTTAAACACGCAATCAACATTTTTTGTCCTTTAAAGAAATAATATTTTACATTTGAATGATGCGGATATCATCCTGTAATTGTATCGAGTATATACAAAGTCATAACCTCGCGTCTTTCTGCCTAGGGATAGCGTTAATTATGAGAAACAAGTCCAGTTCTGATGGAAATCCCAGTGCGGACAACATGGAGCCGCGAATTGTTAGCCATATCTCTTCGGAAACAGAAGTAGTCAGCGCACGGGGATCCATCCTCGTCCTCTCCGTCCTTCATCCTCCCGTTCTGCATTTTCCGTCTGACATGATGAATGTTACCGCACTAAGGATATTACGTCCTCGAAAAGGTGCTAGTTGCATCGTGACTGATAACGTTGGATCTCCGTCTATTGTTTGTAGGTTCTAGTAACTTTAACATTGTAGGGCATTTCAAACAATATGAAAACATATGCTTCTGAATATGTACTTAAATAATTACTAATAAGGAGCATTATATTCTACAAACAACTATCTTTTTAGTTTCAAGCTACAAAATTTTGGTTACGACCAACGTCAAAAAAATTATTAAAATATATATTAATATACAACAATCGCTGACAAATAATTTTTTCTCTCTTCTGGCAATATTTTATTCCCTTTTCATTACAAAACTGCTTCTTTCACTATATTTGGATCACCCTTTATTGTTATACAAAGTGAATCAAAAGTCTGGAAACGCCTAATTATCTCTTAAATAGATGCTCATGGTTGTACCAAAACGGATATAAGCCTATTCTGCATTACGGAGATTTCAAACGTACTTTAACACTAGAAAGTCGGGCTTAGCATACCTACCTAGAAAGGCCGAAGGGATCATTTTGGCCCTAAGTTCCTAAATCAATAAAAACCAAGTTTAGAATTAACTATTTATTTGGGAATAAACAAAAAATAAAAATAAACAGTTTTAAGAAATTATATAAACTCTTGACGATAGAATTTGTTTAATTTTTTAGTTTCATTTTAAACATTTGGAACACCATACAGTTTGCAGTTTTTGGCATTTGCCACACATTGCCTTGTTACAGCCGTGGCACTCATTGGAAGTATGATTTCCTTTACAAAACATTTTTAACTGACATTTTTTCTTTTTTTGGCTAGTAACAGTGCTGGTGGTTGGTAAATCCGGTGGTGCTGGGTATAGTACCAGATTTCGGAGGCAAGGTATGGAGCCCGTAATTCTTCACACAGCTGAAGAATAAACTTACGACGACTGATTTTACTTTCAGTAACTTCTTTATAAATAATCCATGCATTTATTGCTCCTATGTCAAGAATGTTATAAAATACGTGCATTGGCCATCGTCTTGAAGTAACTTTTGTAGTATAAAGACGCGCCATTTGGTCCACTACATCAACCCGTATTTTGTTTTATTATAAAAACTTACTGTTTGAGGAAGTTTTTTTCCATCGACAGCAACATCCACTGATTGATGTAATGAGCTCAACAAAAGCACATTTTTGTGACTCTTTCCTTGGTATGCAGTAAGTGTTATCTTTTCGTCGCTCTGGAATATATGGGTAACATATAATTCTCCATTTTTACTCTTTACCCTTAGAGGAACTTCCTTTCTGTTGCGATTCAAAGTACCCACAAGACTTGTTGATTTTTTTTGCAATGCCTTGGCCAATTTTAACGATGTAAAGTAGTTATCTGTCGTAACATTTTTGCCCTTTCCCAGTTGATTTTCCATTAACCGCAAAACAACATGTTCACCAACACTTGTATCTTTCTTGCGTAGATGATCAGTGCCAGTATAAGGGAAACCATTTACAATATATTTTGATTCCACGCATGTCAAAAGCCAAAATTTTATGCCAAACTTATCCGGCTTATTTGATATGTACTGTGTGAACGGGCACCTGGCTTTAGAAGGCAGTAGTTGTTCGTCAAGAGTAAGGTTTATTCCCGGTTTGTAACATGCACCACTATTTTCTATAAATCCATTCTATAAATCGTTCAGATCTCGTTTGCTTTATGTCAAATCTGAGATATTTTATAATATCCTTGAATCTGTCTCGTGGCATAGTTTGCCTAAAAAACTGAGGACCCTATACTGTTGACCACAAGCTGTTGGTTGGGAAATTTTTGGCGCCGTAGACTCCTCTTGCGTACATAATAGCAAGGGCAGCCTCCAGTTCTTCCAAAGTTATAGTCCATGTGTCATTTTTCAAACATCGATGTGCTTCTGCAATAGTGCATTCTTTTATATGACGTAATATGCTGTCGTTGATTATTAGATGCCAAGCACTTACCACACAATTGTTCCTCACGTTCCTTTTTGCATACGACGTAGGACCTGATTCCTCTC